>CATQFL010000218.1:7500-60000 GCA_956483635.1 Panzeria rudis
TTCAGTTTTTGCGTTTTTTTTGTTTTGGCGATTTTTTTCAGTTTTGGAGCTTTTGCGTTTTTTATAAGCTTTTAGTTTTTTTTAGTTTTGGTGATTTTTTATGTTTTAGCGATTTTAGTTTGTTGTTCTAGCGGCAAAAGTTTTACATATTCTGTGAAAATTTCAGGTCCGTAGCTCTTACGGTTCTCGAGAAAACAGCCAGTGATAGACAGAAAGACGGACAGCGTAATGAAAACAATAGGGTTCCTTGACACTTTTGATGTACGGAACTCTAAATACGTACGGTGCTATAGGGCACCGGGTAGGAACGAAGCTCCTATCGCCTTCAGCCTACCACCCTACCTTTGGCTTGTCACCTGCCGATAGTATATGGCCAGCTAAACCAGCTAAGCCGGCTAAAACAGCTAAGCTGATTATTCCAGCTAAGCTGGCTAAGCCGGCTAAACCAGCTGAGCCGGCTAAATCAGCTAAGCCGGCTAAATCAGCTAATTCGGATAAGCCAGCTAAGCCGGTAAACCGGCTAATTTTTTTAGATATTTTTAGCTGGCTTGGCCGGCAAAATTGTACAGCCCTAATTATGAGCATAGTATATTTCCGGTCGCTGCTGATGATTATCAGGATGCGTCACCGCAGGTCTATTCTTGCTTCGGTTACACAGGTCTTCGAAATGATTTTTTTGGCAAAGTTTTTTTCTCAAACAATAATTATTTGTTGTTAAGGTAGAAATAGCGAGCCGTACCGTTTTAAGAAAACGTGTCAGCTGTTCGTGTATGGCATGGGAAAACCAATGCAAAAGCTTACCGAATTTAAAAGTCACTTTGCCGTAACGTCCTAATCAGTATGAAATAGAAAACCTAACGTTGTTAAGTGACAGTTCTAAAGCAGTGATGGGTTGCTTGTATGCTAAATGGAATGAGGGTATTTTTCTTCTGTTTTTTTGGTACTTTTGGTAATAATAATATCTGTGTGGGATATAACTTATAACATACATATCTAAGTATGTATGTTTGTATATAAATATACATATATTAGATGTATGCATATAATAAAGAAATACATATCGTCATATAAAATGCAAAAGGGCATATCATCGTTTTTAAACATTTTTCAGGAGAGATAAAAAACTTTATAAAAATGAAACTATTGTAATAAAAAAAATTTCAGCATAGTATCATTAATTCAGACAATAGTTTTTTTTATTAAGTTTTTTATCTTTCCTGAAAAATTATTTAAGAGGACGATATGCCCTTTTGCATTTGATATGACTATATATGCACGTTAAATATAAATGTGATATAGATAAAAGGATTAAAATGGTTTCAAACCATTTTTTGTGTATGCACAGATAAAAAATAATTCCATTTCTTACATATGCTATGTATTAAGTTGGTGAAATCCATTGGAATTTTTTAAAAAGCCGATTCGATTTTTTTGTTAGTTAGGGCCTTTTGCGTTTTATTTAGCGATACATAAAAATATATCTATATTATATATTTATAATAAATAAATATGTATCTATGGATACATACAACATAGATACATATTTATTTATTATAAATATATAATATAGATATATTTTTATGTACCTACACAAAATACAGTTTTAATACTATTTACATCGTTCAGGTACTTTTTTCTTCACAAGACTCACTATTTAAATATTTTTATTTCCATCACTGTTTTGTGAACAGCTGTTTCTTTTTCATATTAAAACAACAAAATAGAGTAAAACATACGCACGTTTTTAAATGTTCTATAAGTGGACAAACGTGCTAAGAGTACGGTACGGTACGGTAGCGGTACAGCAACGGTTGGCTAATGGAGCCTTTATTGTCGTAAAAGTAACGGGAAACGATATTGATATGATTCATATCACGTCACATTTGCCAAATGACGGCACATTTCTGTTTTTCGATGTATACTTCCATTTGTTTCAAAAATATATGCACATAGGGTCACTGTATATAAACGTTTAAAATTGAGCAAATATGGTCTGCTGTATTTACATATGCATTAATTTTACTGCATTAAAATTCCTAATTTAAGATGTTTGTCCTAATATCTTATTACAGCGAATGGTTTCTTAAAAACTACGTCCGGTCATTGGATAAAATAAGTAAAGTTAAGCAAGCATCATTGTCTCTTTGTATTGCCATGTGCCTTAATTTTTCAATTATTATTATTTTAAAGCTAACAATTAACTTTTTCTATTGTTATTATTAATAATAATAATAATAATAATAATAATAATAATAATAATAATAATAATAATAATAATAATAATAACAATAATAATAATAATAATAATAATAATAATAATAATAATAATAATAATAATAATAATAATAATAATAATAATAATAATAATAGTACAATAAACAAACTCAGACTGGTTTAAATACAAAATAAAAAAGAATTGTGTATATATGTATGTATATAAAAAGACATATTGTTATTGAGGCATCCGTCCCATTTTATTTTACAATTAAATTGTGTATATTTATTGAGAAAGGATTTTTCAAACCATTTAATAATTTAAAAGCCAAATTCTTGACTTTTGTAAATTTAATAGAAACACATTGATCGAAAGTAAACAATGAATACAGCTGAAAATTTTATAATATTTAAGGGAGTGTATACCAACATAATAGCAAACATATTGACAATCGGGCTCTCCAGTGCCAAGAAATTTAAAAATTCACCTTTGTTTTTGAACAGACCTCATATGTAAAAATAAGTATTTTTTCAACTTTAAGATACATACACATAACCATATATTTTACATCAGGGTTGGCTGCCCATTGGGTAACCCAAAAAACCCACCCAGCTTTTTAGGGATATTTTGTTTAAAAAACACCAAGTGGGTTTTTTACGTTATATTCATTTAAAAAAAGGCGGTGCAATTTTGACGTTTAATTTACAGAGAAATAAAAGAAAGTAAACATATAACGTTCATATAAACGATTAACACAAAAACATATAGATGTATTTATATGCCCATTTGTGTGCATGGGCATTTATCCTAGTGGGTTAAAGATAGTATATTACAGTATTTATCGGTTATATGGTATTTTTAATTTGCAGGACTTTTGGTGCATATAAATGGGAAATGCTTATATAAAAAGTGCATATAGGTGATAAATACTGTGTATCAAAACAATATAAGAAAATAATTGAAAAATTCATAAAAATGGGTAGCTCACATTTTAAATGATAATGCTTTTTCCAATCGAATACGATTTCTAAGGTTACTTCAAGATGAAAAAATTCTTTCCAGAGTTCTGGAAAATACGTATTTTAAATAAATAAAAATACAAAAGGTTTTTTATTTTTCTATTTCAAATTAAAAATACAAAATAGTTTTCAAAATACCTATTTTCAAAATACATTTTCTTTTATAATTCTAATTTTCATTTAAAATATTTGTTCAATTCAATACAATATATGTTGTGATATCTAATTAATTTTATAGTTTGATTCCAATTTTGCAATCTCGGGAATTTTTGCAATGTTTGCGATAGAAGCGATTTTTTCAATTTTTCAACGTCTTTACAGCTGTAGCGATTTTTAATTAATATTAGATTTTGCTATCATGCCGCTGTTAGCAAGATTTCGCGAATTTATGTAATTTTCGCGTTTTTTTGTCGAACATTTAGCATTTCTTACAGCTTTATTGTTACCAACTTTTTATTAATATTATGACTTTTTTAACATTTAGCAAATTTTCGTCATTTCCGCGACAGAAAAGATTTTTCCAGGATTTTTGGCTGTATTAAAAATTTAGGAATTTTAAATCAATATCATACTTTGAAATCTTTCAAATTTTAGCAAGATTTAGCGTATTTTCACCATTTTCTCGGTTTTGTCGATGTTTTTGGCATCCTTACAGCTTTAGCAAGCTTTATTCAGTTTTATTGCCACTTCCGAAATAGGCGTGATTTTTTTACATAAATTTTTCTTTATGCAGCTCGAGCGACTTTTAATCAATTTCAGTACTTGACATCGATTTGTGCTATATTTGCGCAATTTAGTAATTTTTGCAAAACTGTGCAAGAAGACAAAGCCGAGACTCAAAATTAATTGCGCTATTGTTTACTGATACTTTACTATCACTTTTCAGTATGTTATTTTTCTTCGCACCACATAAAAAAGAATTTTATATTTTACAAATGTAAAATATTTTGAAATGTTTCAAATAAAATATAAAATACTCTTGAGGCAAAGTATTTCAAATAGAAAATAAAATTGGTATTTTGTATTTTCTATTTGTATTTTAAATAAAAGTATTTCAAATAATTCACATCTCTGATTCTTTCTATTGACGGTGAACTAGCAGGGCAATTCATCAGTGAAGTCAAAAGTCGCAAAAGTTTGCAGGTAAACATTATTAATACCGATACTCAAAAAGAAAAATCGGCGATATACGCATTTGAAATTGATTTTAAGTTAAAATTAACAAAATTGGAGCAGAGTAGTTCTTTATTATATAAAATGACAGCGTAAGAGACTATAATTATTTCAAAATTTTATGTAGCAAATAAAAACAAAATTGGGAGTAATTTTTAAGGCACTACATTTTTATTGCTTCCGAATAATCGATATTAAAAATATGCAGATAATTAGTAGAAAAGCAAGTAAAAATTTATTTATTTATATCATAGAAAAAATTTTAATTCCCTTATAATTTTAGAAAATCTCACCACGATTTTTAGAAAATGCATCAGTCCAGCCGCTTAGGCTCTACGAGAACGCACAGCTATGTACATAGACACACGAATATACATTACAAACTTATAACCCCCTGGTTTGTTCGGGGGCTAAAACCGGGCGTAATCTCCAAGAAAAATAATTTTGAAAATGAAAAGTCTTCTTTTTATCTGCATTTATCATCTAGATTCTAGAAGCATCGCTTTCGTATTGCTCAGGAGTATTGCTGTCTAGATACGTTTCTTCCCGAAGGAAGTATCTTCCGCAATACGAAATCGATTCTTGCCGCAATAATATTTTCCATCCATGCAATACGTATGATGTATTTCTGTGTTTACTGGTATAGTTGCACTAATTTTCTCGGTATGTGAAATACAGGATACTTTCTAGATTGTACTGTTTTCAACCGAATACGAATTCTGCGCTATAATAGTTAATATATGCCCTTTTTATTTTTATAGGTAATTGAACTTGTTATCTTCCATTACAAATGAAAAATTGGTCAGCTCACTTAGAGAAAACAAATTGTAGAATAAATAGCCTAAGTATGAAATATTTCTTATTTTATATTTAAAATGGCAAAACAACGGCTAGAAATATGGCAGCCTAATTTCAGACACTAGTAAAAGACTTATATCTACAATATTGATATACATACTGCTTTAAGATAGGATGTTTGGTTTTACAAAAAGTATAGAAACACAAAAAAAAAGGTGGAAAATGGCTAAAATTATCGTTTATTAATCATTTGTATTGTATAACTCAGGCACTAAGCGTTGAATCGTAGAACGGAATATCCGAAAGATATTTATGCAAAAGTATGCAAAAATTCATAAAAAAAATTTAAGCCGTTTTTGTGCCATTAGTAACATATATTGTCAAAATTTTTGTTGAAAAATTCTGGTTGTCTAAAATTGCATAGAGTTTGCAGTTATTTGTAACAAAAAAAAACATAATTTGTCTAATTTTTCGCAAAAATACAAATCTGCTGTTAAAAGTATTTATTTGCGAACAAGGTAAGTATGTCTAAATAACATTAAAATTTTGATTATTTAGCAATCTGTCTAAAAATCAGCAAACAATTGTTTAAACAATAGAAGTACGCCATATTTTTCTTCGGTCATAAAAGTTTAATTTCTGGTATTTAAAGTTTTTTAAATATAAATTTTGTCAGTATGTAGTGCTAAGTAAGTATTGTTAATTTATAAACAAAATTCTAATGCTTTTTCTTGTTTTAATAAATGTAATGAATTAAGAAAATGTACTTCATAAATTTTTAGTAAAGAAAAAACTTTTAAAATTAAATATATTTATTCCAAGTGAAAAAATTTAACATAAAATATAATACGCCTATGGCTGAATGGTAGCTACGATAGACTATCAGTCAGGAGTTCACGGTTCGAAGCTACACAGAGCCAATCACTTCGCAGGCATTTTTATTTTTTTATATTAAACATATTTTGTTCAAAAATCAACAAAGATAATGCTTGTCTAACTTTAAGTCGATAATAATCAGTAAAGTGTTGCCGACTATTACCGACTTAATTTTCAATAGAAGTGTGTTAGAGTGTAACTGTTATTAAAATAAATCCGAAAATTTGTAATAAAAATACCTCCAAGTCTTACTAATATCAGTTTTCAATCGGCTCTATAGTTTCGGAGATATTTAGTAAAAATCTGAAGCGGCAAAAATCGTATTCTTTTTCTAAAGGAATAAAGTTAAATGTGTTACACATAAAGGTTGCCTTATTTCATCAAAATCGATGCACAAACTTCGATTTTATTTACAATTTATTAGCGGTTCTTCATTTAGAACAAAAATATTAGTCATATATGCGTACAACATAACCACACTGACATTTAAATAATGCAGATAATGTAAAGATTTTCTTTCGATTTTATTTTCCTACACAATTATCCACATTCGACCGCTACATTGATTTACTCTCATAATAGCTTTGTTCATTTACTTTCCTATCACTTTCCATCAACGAGAGAGTAAAAAGGAATTTTGTAAAATTACTCTCAAAAATAATAAAAAGTAAATGAACACTTTACCATCCAAAATTTTCAAGCTAAAATAGTGTTATAATATATAGGTATATATGAGTACTTAATAACTACTCCTATATGTGGAAAAATGTAATATATGTACCTATTACTATAAAAATAATGTGATTTCGGCATTTATTATTATTTCTTTTCAACAAAATTGAATAAGAAATTGAAAAAAGGGTACATATCTGAAATTTTAAACTTTTGAGGTAATGAAAACAAAAACAAATTATTTTGTAATGAAGTACAATATTTAAAAAATTTATATATGGATTACATTTTGGGACCAATTATCAATCGAAAGTTGCAGAAATATTTTTATGTTAACGTCATTTTGGCATGTTCTGTGTTTCACAAAAAAATAAAATTATGTGTATTTCTCATAGCATTGTTGTTATAAATAATTTTTTATAACAACAATGCCAAGAAAATTCACATTATTTTATTTTTTGTGAAACACAGAATATGCCAGAATAACGTATGTTTATTTGTGTATTTTCGTTAGTTTTGGCAATATTTTTGTTTTAGCGTTTTTTTTTGTTTTAACGTTTTTTTTTACTTTTTGACGATTTTTTAGAGATTTATTTTAGTTTTGGCGCTTTTTTGGGTTTTGGGAATTTTTTCGGTGTTTGCTGATTTTTTTAGTTTTAGCGATTTTTTGGGTTTGACACTTTCGTTTTAGCAAATTTTCGGTGTTTGGCGATTTTTTAGCTTTGACGCTTTTTTCGCTTTGGTGATTTTTTCCATTTTTGGCGAATTTTCGTTTTTGACGATATTTTTAGTTTTAGTGTTTTTTTCGTTTTGGCGACTTTTTTCGGTTTTTGGGTTTTTTTTTAAGTTTTTTTGGCGATCTTTTTAGTTTTGGTGATTTTTTGCGTTATAGTAATTTTTTTGCAATTTTGGTGTTTTTTCCGTTAAACGCTTTTTCATTTTGGCGATTTTTCGTTTTGACATTTTTTTAATTTTGAAATATTTAGTACATATTAGCTTTTTTTTAATTTCAAGAAATTCCCTCTTATGGTTTCCAAGATACTGCTAATTGTCTAAATTACATAGTCAAATTTACATTAACATTAAATATATTTATGTATGAACTAATTGGATTATCTACCGCCATAGTGTAAAGTACCGAGTATCTAGATACTCATAATATTTGCAATACTAAAATTTGCTGCAACATCCTCTGGCCCTGATGTACTAGATCCTGTGTTGCTAAATTCCATTGCTTTAGACATCTTATTTTTGTGCGGTTGGTCCTAAATTAAACAAAAATTGGTTTTCTATCGTATTAATATATTTCATCGCTTTAAAAATTAACATTCACTTAGAATTTCTTAAATTTTGCAAAAATATTTTTATTTCCCAACTTCTTTTAGCAAACTTGATTTGTAAATACAAACACAAAACAGCTGTTTGAACAATTATTGAAAGTAAAAATTTTACTATCAAGAATTTTCAACAATTTTTTTGTGTCTCAATTTGTTGCTCTCTTTTGACGCTCTCTCGTTGAAAATTTTTGGAGTTAATGAACACTTTCTATCAAAAATTGTTAACAATTGTTAACAATTTTCAGTAAATGAACACAGCTAATGAGTTTCTTATAAATGCACTTCAATAGGCAGCCTCCCATCTTGATGCTATAAACACATTCTACAAATCATGTGGTATCAAAATAAAAGCAAGCAAATGTCAAGCAATTTGTATAAGAAACGCTTCCGGATAGTGTGCCAGATTTGTAGTTCCATAAAGCAAAGTCTTGCATCTTGAGATTCCATTTAAATCGAACATTAAGAATCTTGGAGTTACGTGTTTTTGTTCCGACGGGGTTTGTTTGAATTTTGAGCGATTTTCTGTCATCCCACGTCAAATTTGGTTGATAAACACACCGGTTTCGGCTATGTGCCATCTTCAGTGTTCTATTGAAGACTAAACAGTGATGCCAGTGGAAATTTTGAAAAATCCCTACATGTCCCAAAAAAATCCCTTTTTTCCCCTACAATCAAAAAATGTTTCCCTACGCTAAAAATTTGTTGCATTTAGAGAAAAACTAACAAAATTTCCTTTACATTTTGTAAATATTATAGATTTATTTCATCAGGTACAAAAATTATATTAAAAAAGCAATAAAAACAAAAATTGCGAAAACCAAATAATATTTGTTCCATTAATCGAAAAATTGTAGTGTCAAATAATGTTCGAGCAAATAAAAATTCCCAATTTCGAGTAAAGGTTCATCCATTTTATTATTTTATTTCATATTTTTCATTCAAAATTTACTGGAAACCCGAATAAACTTTAAAAAGTTCCACTTACTTAGTTCGAGTAATGCTTAATTGTGAAAATTACTCTAATAATTCAAATGAAATAAAAAGTTTATTCGATTTTCCGAATAATTTAATGCCCTCAATTTAAATTAATAGACAAATAAACTGTTTAAAAGTCGATTAAAATAAATACTGTAACAATCAGCGTTGCCATAACTTTTTTTTTAAAACTGCAAATTTAGAATAAAAAAAAATGATTCTGACGTAATAAAACTGCACAAAAAAAATTCTAAATATAGTTTATACATTATTTATTTTAAAATTTTTCTTATATACCAAAACCATAACACTCTTTCTTCAAATGCGTTGCCTGCGGTGCAAATTTTTGTATTGTTCGTTAAAAAACCAACAAGGTACGGATCGTGTGCATTGAATGTGACGAAAATTCTTGCCATAGAATAACATAGAAGCCTGACTGGTTGCAAATAGTTGTCAGAAACCTAAGTCGGTTGTCAAAAAAACCTAAGTCGGTTGTCAAAAAAATCCAAGTCTAAGAATGTATGAAAATATGAATTTAGAATCATTTTTAATACATTTCAGCTCAAAAAATGTAGGTTTGCTAAACATTTTTTTGCAATTTTTCTATTTGGTACTAAAAATATTTATCCAGAATTGTAACAAAAATGCAATACTGTTGAAGGAAAAAAAGGTTGAAAACTTCGATACATTTCAACATACAAATGTCAACAAAATTAAAAATAATTTAAAATTACAGCAAGAAGAAACATAAAATTTATACCAAAACAAATAAAAAATTAAATAAAATGAAAAAATGTTTGTGTGTGCAAAAAAGATACCATTTTAACGCGTTTTCAAGTGCAAAAATTACGCTCTGTGATGTGTGTTGAATTGCCTCTCCCAAGTTTGTTGAATTCACAAGACCTATAAGTGTAAGAGAGTTGTCAGTTTTTTATAAACAGGTCGAGAGTTGGAAATCTACGTATTTATCTATGATTCTTGCGTTGTTTCTGTGCGCTGCACACGTCCACGCTACCTAAAATGCGATGCAAATATCTATTTACATATGTATGTAGGCCCACCTTTAGGAATTTTGAAATTTTATAGATGAAAACAAAAGACAAGCAGCAAACTACCAAATTAGTACGCTTAGGAAAATGTGCCACTCCAAATTTGTAACTTTTTGAATTAAATGAAAAGGAAGTCTCTCAGTTGCACTATAGAACATTTATTGTACAATTTCTACAAATTGCTTGAATCGGCTTAAAGACGTAAGGAGCCAAATTCAACAAATATAGTAATTAAAATTTTTGCTTCCGTATTTAAGTTTTTGTTTTATTTGAAGTATACAGTTTTTTTTGATAAGAAAGTATAGTTTTTTGTTTGTAAAAATTTCACCAAGAGAATTCTGAAAAAACACACCTTTCTTAGACCTGAATGAGTGTGAATTCCCTCTTGCATCACATTGTCTCATTAAAAATTGGAATTAATATAAAAAATTTGAGAGCAAAAAATAGAAATATAAAAACTGCAAAATCTGCACAATTTGTAGAAAAACTGGGTTTTTAAGGAAAAAAAACTTCAAGACTGCTCAATGCTTCGAAAAACTGCAAAATACAGATAAATCTGCACATTTTGCAACGCTGGTAACAATACACCGGCCCATTTGATAAAACAAGACAAATAGTACAAGCAGATAATCTCTTGCATCTAGCTCCAAGAATACCAAACAAAGATAAATTTGTAGGCATTTGCAGGAAGATTATTGCTTCTGTAACTGCGCATAATGAATATGGAAATAATCCATTTCATGAAGCAGCAAGGAGTGGGATTTTGCTGCCTGCAGTAAAAGAGATTGTTACACTAACATATTCACAGCAAAAGTCTTAACAGAGTCACAACTTTTGTCATGACTGAGTTCTATATATATTCTTGTGGCTCTGTCTTAATTTTGTATTCTCGTAACATACTATGTATATGCATGTACACTAGAGTGGGCCAAAAAAATTAACGTTTTTTTTTAAGTATATCGAAAATCTTTAAGAAATTTATTATTTGACATATTGTCATGATTATATTTTAATGAAATTTATTTGTTGATGGTTATTAAGCAATTGTCTATATGCCTTTCATTGGCGCTTTTACCAAATCGTCAGTAGACTTCAACCACAACTTTGAACAGTTACAAACCTCTTATTTTATGCACATACTTTCAAACACCATTTAATTTATATTCATATCGTATATAAAATATATGTTGGGTTTTGTATAAGTTTCTAAGCCTACTACACTTATTTTATTCTTTTGTGATTTTCAAAAATATTATCGTTTGTAATTTCTCAAATGGTTTTTGAAAGTCTGTGCATAAAATAAGATGTTTGTAACTGTTCAAAGTTGTGGCTGAAGTCTACTGACAATTTGGTAAAAGCGCCAATGAAATGCATATAGACAATTGCTTAATAACCATCAACAAATAAATTTCATTTAAAATATAATTATGATAATATGTCAAATAATAAATTTCTTAAAGGTTTAATTTGGTTTTTATTTTTCATTTTGCCTTATAATACTTTTATTGTTATCCAATGGATTTATAATTGTATACAGGTGTAGAAAAATAAAATAGATTCATATCAAATATTTGTTGGGTTTTGTATAAGTTTCTAAGCCTACTACACTTATTTTATTCTTTTGTGATTTTCAAAAATATTATCGTTTGTAAATTCTCAAATGGTTTTTGAAAGTCTGTGCATAAAATAAGAGGTTTGTAAGGCTCAATTTAGACCATGCCAAAAAATCCATGCATTTTTTTTGTGGTCGAGCGGGGTAGAAAAGAAAACGGGGCATAAAAACGGCACGATTTCTGTTTTCCATGCATTTTTTACATTCTTCTTTAGCTCGATTTGTGTTTTCTCTCATATTCTCTCTCTCTTATGTGATTGTGTTATGGTTTTTGTTGTTATGAATGAGTAAATAAAGCAAATTTTGAGAGAAATTTATAAAAAGCATGAAAATAAAACTCATCGTATAAATGCAAGAGATTTTTAGAAGATGTTTTCAAAGATAAATTGAAAAAATTCATGCATAAAAATTCATCATCTAAATTGAACCTAACTGTTCAAAGTTGTGGTTGAAGTCTACTGACGATTTGGTAAAAGCGCCAATGAAATGCATATAGACAATTGCTTAGTAACCATCAACAAATAAATTTCATTTAAAATATAATTATGACAATATGTCAAATAATAAATTTCTTAAAGGTTTAATTTGGTTTTTATTTTTCATTTTGCCTTATAATACTTTTATTGTTATCCAATGGATATCTAATTGTATACAGGTGTAGAAATATAAAATAAATTCATATCGAATATAAAATATTTGTTGGGTTTTGTATAAGTTTCTAAGCCTACTACACTTATTTTATTCTATTGTGATTTTCAAAAATATTATCGTTTGTAAATTCTCAAATGGTTTTTGAAAGTCTGTGCATAAAATAAGAGCTTTGTAACTGTTCAAAGTTGTGGTTGAAGTCTACTGACGATTTGGTAAAAGCGCCAATGAAATGCATATAGACAATTGCTTAGTAACCATCAACAAATAAATTGCATTTAAAATATAATTATGACAATATGTCAAATAATAAATTTCTTAAAGGTTTAATTTGGTTTTTATTTTTCATTTTGCCTTATAATACTTTTATTGTTATCCAATGGATTTCTAATTGTATACAGGTGTAGAAATATAAAATAAATTCATATCGAATATAAAATATTTGTTGGGTTTTGTATAAGTTTCTAAGCCTACTACACTTATTTTATTCTATTGTGATTTTCAAAAATATTATCGTTTGTAAATTCTCAAATGGTTTTTGAAAATAAGAGCTTTGTAACTGTTCAAAGTTGTGGTTGAAGTCTACTGACGATTTGGTAAAAGCGCCAATGAAATGCATATAGACAATTGCTTAGTAACCATCAACAAATAAATTTCATTTAATATATAATTATGACAATATGTCAAATAATAAATTTCTTAAAGGTTTAATTTGGTTTTTATTTTTCATTTTGCCTTATAATACTTTTATTGTTATCCAATGGATTTCTAATTGTATACAGGTGTAGAAATATAAAATAAATTCATATCGATTATAAAATATTTGTTGGGTTTGCAATTTTAGAATAAAAAAAAATGATTCTGACGTAATAAAACTGCACAAAAAAAATTCTAAATATAGTTTATACATTATTTATTTTAAAATTTTTCTTATATACCAAAAACATAGCACTCTTTCTTCAAATGCGTTGCCTGCGGTGCAAATTTTTGTATTGTTCGTTAAAAAACCAACAAGGTACGGATCGTGTGCATTGAATGTGACGAAAATTCTTGCCATAGAATAACATAGAAGCCTGACTGGTAGCAAATAGTTGTCAGAAACCTAAGTCGGTTGTCAAAAAAACCTAAGTCGGTTGTCAAAAAAACCCAAGTCTAAGAATGTATGAAAATATGAATTTAGAATCATTTTTAATACATTTCAGCTCAAAAAATGTAGATTTGCTAAACATTTTTTTGCAATTTTTCTATTTGGTACTAAAAATATTTATCCAGAATTGTAACAAAAATGCAATACTGTTGAAGGAAAAAAAGGTTGAAAACTTCGATACATTTCAACATACAAATGTCAACAAAATTAAAAATAATTTAAAATTACAGCAAGAAGAAACATAAAATTTATACCAAACAAATAAAAAATTAAATAAAATGAAAAAACGTTTGTGTGTGCAAAAAAGATACCATTTTAACGCGTTTTCAAGTGCAAAAATTACGCTCTGTGATGTGTGTTGAATTGCCTCTCCCAAGTTTGTTGAATTCACAAGACCTATAAGTGTAAGAGAGTTGTCAGTTTTTTATAAACAGGTCGAGAGTTGGAAATCTACGTATTTATCTATGATTCTTGCGTTGTTTCTGTGCGCTGCACACGTCCACGCTACCTAAAATGCGATGCAAATATCTATTTACATATGTATGTAGGCCCACCTTTAGGAATTTTGAAATTTTATAGATGAAAACAAAAGACAAGCAGCAAACTACCAAATTAGTACGCTTAGGAAAATGTGCCACTTCAAATTTATAACTTTTTGAATTAAATGAAAAGGAAGTCTCTCAGTTGCACTATAGAACATTTATTGTACAATTTCTACAAATTGCTTGAATCGGCTTAAAGACGTAAGGAGCCAAATTCAACAAATAGAGTAATTAAAATTTTTGCTTCCGTATTTAAGTTTTTGTTTTATTTGAAGTATACAGTTTTTTTGATAAGAAAGTATAGTTTTTTGTTTGTAAAAAATTTCACCAAGAGAATTCTGAAAAAACACACCTTTCTTAGACCTGAATGAGTGTGAATTCCCTCTTGCATTACATTGTTGCATTAAAAATTGGAATTAATATAAAAAATTTGAGAGCAAAAAATAGAAATATAAAAACTGCAAAATCTGCACAATTTGTAGAAAAACTGGGTTTTTAAGGAAAAAAAACTTCAAGACTGCTCAATGCTTCGCAAAACTGCAAAATACAGATAAATCTGCACATTTTGCAACGCTGGTAACAATACACCGGCCCATTTGATAAAACAAGACAAATAGTACAAGCAGATAATCTCTTGCATATAGCTGCAAGAATACCAAACAAAGATAAATTTGTAGGCATTTGCAGGAAGATTATTGCTTCTGTAACTGCGCATAATGAATATGGAAATAATCCATTTCATGAAGCAGCAAGGAGTGGGATTTTGCTGCCTGCAGTAAAAGAGATTGTTACACTAACATATTCACAGCAAAAGTCTTAACAGAGTCACAACTTTTGTCATGACTGAGTTCTATATATATTCTTGTGGCTCTGTCTTAATTTTGTATTCTCGTAACATACTATGTATATGCATGTACACTAGAGTGGGCCAAAAAAATTAACGTTTTTTTAAAGTATATCGAAAATCTTTAAGAAATTTATTATTTGACATATTGTCATGATTATATTTTAATGAAATTTATTTGTTGATGGTTATTAAGCAATTATCTATATGCCTTTCATTGGCGCTTTTACCAAATCGTCAGTAGACTTCAACCACAACTTTGAACAGTTACAAACCTCTTATTTTATGCACAGACTTTCAAACACCATTTAATTTATATTCATATCGTATATAAAATATATGTTGGGTTTTGTATAAGTTTCTAAGCCTACTACACTTATTTTATTCTTTTGTGATTTTCAAAAATATTATCGTTTGTAATTTCTCAAATGGTTTTTGAAAGTCTGTGCATAAAATAAGAGGTTTGTAACTGTTCAAAGTTGTGGCTGAAGTCTACTGACAATTTGGTAAAAGCGCCAATGAAATGCATATAGACAATTGCTTAGTAACCATCAACAAATAAATTTCATTTAAAATATAATTATGACAATATGTCAAATAATAAATTTCTTAAAGGTTTAATTTGGTTTTTATTTTTCATTTTGCCCTATAATACTTTTATTGTTATCCAATGGATTTATAATTGTATACAGGTGTAGAAATATAAAATAAATTCATATCGATTATAAAATATTTGTTGGGTTTTGTATAAGTTTCTAAGCCTACTACACTTATTTTATTCTATTGTGATTTTCAAAAATATTATCGTTTGTAAATTCTCAAATGGTTTTTGAAAGTCTGTGCATAAAATAAGAGCTTTGTAACTGTTCAAAGTTGTGGTTGAAGTCTACTGACGATTTGGTAAAAGCGCCAATGAAATGCAGATAGACAATTGCTTAATAACCATCAACAAATAAATTTCATTTAAAATATAATTATGACAATATGTCAAATAATAAATTTCTTAAAGGTTTAATTTGGTTTTTATTTTTCATTTTGCCTTATAATACTTTTATTGTTATCCAATGGATTTCTAATTGTATACAGGTGTAGAAAAATAAAATAGATTCATATCGAATATAAAATATTTGTTGGGTTTTGTATAAGTTTCTAAGCCTACTACACTTAATTTATTCTATTGTGATTTTCAAAAATATTATCGTTTGTAATTTCTCAAATGGTTTTTGAAAGTCTGTGCATAAAATAAGATGTTTGTAACTGTTCAAAGTTGTGGCTGAAGTCTACTGACAATTTGGTAAAAGCGCCAATGAAATGCATATAGACAATTGCTTAATAACCATCAACAAATAAATTTCATTTAAAATATAATTATGATAATATGTCAAATAATAAATTTCTTAAAGGTTTAATTTGGTTTTTATTTTTCATTTTGCCTTATAATACTTTTATTGTTATCCAATGGATTTATAATTGTATACAGGTGTAGAAAAATAAAATAGATTCATATCAAATATTTGTTGGGTTTTGTATAAGTTTCTAAGCCTACTACACTTATTTTATTCTTTTGTGATTTTCAAAAATATTATCGTTTGTAAATTCTCAAATGGTTTTTGAAAGTCTGTGCATAAAATAAGAGGTTTGTAAGGCTCAATTTAGACCATGCCAAAAAATCCATGCATTTTTTTTGTGGTCGAGCGGGGTAGAAAAGAAAACGGGGCATAAAAACGGCACGATTTCTGTTTTCCATGCATTTTTTACATTCTTCTTTAGCTCGATTTGTGTTTTCTCTCATATTCTCTCTCTCTTATGTGATTGTGTTATGGTTTTTGTTGTTATGAATGAGTAAATAAAGCAAATTTTGAGAGAAATTTATAAAAAGCATGAAAATAAAACTCATCGTATAAATGCAAGAGATTTTTAGAAGATGTTTTCAAAGATAAATTGAAAAAATTCATGCATAAAAATTCATCATCTAAATTGAACCTAACTGTTCAAAGTTGTGGTTGAAGTCTACTGACGATTTGGTAAAAGCGCCAATGAAATGCATATAGACAATTGCTTAGTAACCATCAACAAATAAATTTCATTTAAAATATAATTATGACAATATGTCAAATAATAAATTTCTTAAAGGTTTAATTTGGTTTTTATTTTTCATTTTGCCTTATAATACTTTTATTGTTATCCAATGGATATCTAATTGTATACAGGTGTAGAAATATAAAATAAATTCATATCGAATATAAAATATTTGTTGGGTTTTGTATAAGTTTCTAAGCCTACTACACTTATTTTATTCTATTGTGATTTTCAAAAATATTATCGTTTGTAAATTCTCAAATGGTTTTTGAAAGTCTGTGCATAAAATAAGAGCTTTGTAACTGTTCAAAGTTGTGGTTGAAGTCTACTGACGATTTGGTAAAAGCGCCAATGAAATGCATATAGACAATTGCTTAGTAACCATCAACAAATAAATTGCATTTAAAATATAATTATGACAATATGTCAAATAATAAATTTCTTAAAGGTTTAATTTGGTTTTTATTTTTCATTTTGCCTTATAATACTTTTATTGTTATCCAATGGATTTCTAATTGTATACAGGTGTAGAAATATAAAATAAATTCATATCGAATATAAAATATTTGTTGGGTTTTGTATAAGTTTCTAAGCCTACTACACTTATTTTATTCTATTGTGATTTTCAAAAATATTATCGTTTGTAAATTCTCAAATGGTTTTTGAAAATAAGAGCTTTGTAACTGTTCAAAGTTGTGGTTGAAGTCTACTGACGATTTGGTAAAAGCGCCAATGAAATGCATATAGACAATTGCTTAGTAACCATCAACAAATAAATTTCATTTAATATATAATTATGACAATATGTCAAATAATAAATTTCTTAAAGGTTTAATTTGGTTTTTATTTTTCATTTTGCCTTATAATACTTTTATTGTTATCCAATGGATTTCTAATTGTATACAGGTGTAGAAATATAAAATAAATTCATATCGATTATAAAATATTTGTTGGGTTTGCAATTTTAGAATAAAAAAAAATGATTCTGACGTAATAAAACTGCACAAAAAAAATTCTAAATATAGTTTATACATTATTTATTTTAAAATTTTTCTTATATACCAAAAACATAGCACTCTTTCTTCAAATGCGTTGCCTGCGGTGCAAATTTTTGTATTGTTCGTTAAAAAACCAACAAGGTACGGATCGTGTGCATTGAATGTGACGAAAATTCTTGCCATAGAATAACATAGAAGCCTGACTGGTAGCAAATAGTTGTCAGAAACCTAAGTCGGTTGTCAAAAAAACCTAAGTCGGTTGTCAAAAAAACCCAAGTCTAAGAATGTATGAAAATATGAATTTAGAATCATTTTTAATACATTTCAGCTCAAAAAATGTAGATTTGCTAAACATTTTTTTGCAATTTTTCTATTTGGTACTAAAAATATTTATCCAGAATTGTAACAAAAATGCAATACTGTTGAAGGAAAAAAAGGTTGAAAACTTCGATACATTTCAACATACAAATGTCAACAAAATTAAAAATAATTTAAAATTACAGCAAGAAGAAACATAAAATTTATACCAAAACAAATAAAAAATTAAATAAAATGAAAAAATGTTTGTGTGTGCAAAAAAGATACCATTTTAACGCGTTTTCAAGTGCAAAAATTACGCTCTGTGATGTGTGTTGAATTGCCTCTCCCAAGTTTGTTGAATTCACAAGACCTATAAGTGTAAGAGAGTTGTCAGTTTTTTATAAACAGGTCGAGAGTTGGAAATCTACGTATTTATCTATGATTCTTGCGTTGTTTCTGTGCGCTGCACACGTCCACGCTACCTAAAATGCGATGCAAATATCTATTTACATATGTATGTAGGCCCACCTTTAGGAATTTTGAAATTTTATAGATGAAAACAAAAGACAAGCAGCAAACTACCAAATTAGTACGCTTAGGAAAATGTGCCACTCCAAATTTGTAACTTTTTGAATTAAATGAAAAGGAAGTCTCTCAGTTGCACTATAGAACATTTATTGTACAATTTCTACAAATTGCTTGAATCGGCTTAAAGACGTAAGGAGCCAAATTCAACAAATATAGTAATTAAAATTTTTGCTTCCGTATTTAAGTTTTTGTTTTATTTGAAGTATACAGTTTTTTTTGATAAGAAAGTATAGTTTTTTGTTTGTAAAAATTTCACCAAGAGAATTCTGAAAAAACACACCTTTCTTAGACCTGAATGAGTGTGAATTCCCTCTTGCATCACATTGTCTCATTAAAAATTGGAATTAATATAAAAAATTTGAGAGCAAAAAATAGAAATATAAAAACTGCAAAATCTGCACAATTTGTAGAAAAACTGGGTTTTTAAGGAAAAAAAACTTCAAGACTGCTCAATGCTTCGAAAAACTGCAAAATACAGATAAATCTGCACATTTTGCAACGCTGGTAACAATACACCGGCCCATTTGATAAAACAAGACAAATAGTACAAGCAGATAATCTCTTGCATCTAGCTCCAAGAATACCAAACAAAGATAAATTTGTAGGCATTTGCAGGAAGATTATTGCTTCTGTAACTGCGCATAATGAATATGGAAATAATCCATTTCATGAAGCAGCAAGGAGTGGGATTTTGCTGCCTGCAGTAAAAGAGATTGTTACACTAACATATTCACAGCAAAAGTCTTAACAGAGTCACAACTTTTGTCATGACTGAGTTCTATATATATTCTTGTGGCTCTGTCTTAATTTTGTATTCTCGTAACATACTATGTATATGCATGTACACTAGAGTGGGCCAAAAAAATTAACGTTTTTTTTTAAGTATATCGAAAATCTTTAAGAAATTTATTATTTGACATATTGTCATGATTATATTTTAATGAAATTTATTTGTTGATGGTTATTAAGCAATTGTCTATATGCCTTTCATTGGCGCTTTTACCAAATCGTCAGTAGACTTCAACCACAACTTTGAACAGTTACAAACCTCTTATTTTATGCACATACTTTCAAACACCATTTAATTTATATTCATATCGTATATAAAATATATGTTGGGTTTTGTATAAGTTTCTAAGCCTACTACACTTATTTTATTCTTTTGTGATTTTCAAAAATATTATCGTTTGTAATTTCTCAAATGGTTTTTGAAAGTCTGTGCATAAAATAAGATGTTTGTAACTGTTCAAAGTTGTGGCTGAAGTCTACTGACAATTTGGTAAAAGCGCCAATGAAATGCATATAGACAATTGCTTAATAACCATCAACAAATAAATTTCATTTAAAATATAATTATGATAATATGTCAAATAATAAATTTCTTAAAGGTTTAATTTGGTTTTTATTTTTCATTTTGCCTTATAATACTTTTATTGTTATCCAATGGATTTATAATTGTATACAGGTGTAGAAAAATAAAATAGATTCATATCAAATATTTGTTGGGTTTTGTATAAGTTTCTAAGCCTACTACACTTATTTTATTCTTTTGTGATTTTCAAAAATATTATCGTTTGTAAATTCTCAAATGGTTTTTGAAAGTCTGTGCATAAAATAAGAGGTTTGTAAGGCTCAATTTAGACCATGCCAAAAAATCCATGCATTTTTTTTGTGGTCGAGCGGGGTAGAAAAGAAAACGGGGCATAAAAACGGCACGATTTCTGTTTTCCATGCATTTTTTACATTCTTCTTTAGCTCGATTTGTGTTTTCTCTCATATTCTCTCTCTCTTATGTGATTGTGTTATGGTTTTTGTTGTTATGAATGAGTAAATAAAGCAAATTTTGAGAGAAATTTATAAAAAGCATGAAAATAAAACTCATCGTATAAATGCAAGAGATTTTTAGAAGATGTTTTCAAAGATAAATTGAAAAAATTCATGCATAAAAATTCATCATCTAAATTGAACCTAACTGTTCAAAGTTGTGGTTGAAGTCTACTGACGATTTGGTAAAAGCGCCAATGAAATGCATATAGACAATTGCTTAGTAACCATCAACAAATAAATTTCATTTAAAATATAATTATGACAATATGTCAAATAATAAATTTCTTAAAGGTTTAATTTGGTTTTTATTTTTCATTTTGCCTTATAATACTTTTATTGTTATCCAATGGATATCTAATTGTATACAGGTGTAGAAATATAAAATAAATTCATATCGAATATAAAATATTTGTTGGGTTTTGTATAAGTTTCTAAGCCTACTACACTTATTTTATTCTATTGTGATTTTCAAAAATATTATCGTTTGTAAATTCTCAAATGGTTTTTGAAAGTCTGTGCATAAAATAAGAGCTTTGTAACTGTTCAAAGTTGTGGTTGAAGTCTACTGACGATTTGGTAAAAGCGCCAATGAAATGCATATAGACAATTGCTTAGTAACCATCAACAAATAAATTGCATTTAAAATATAATTATGACAATATGTCAAATAATAAATTTCTTAAAGGTTTAATTTGGTTTTTATTTTTCATTTTGCCTTATAATACTTTTATTGTTATCCAATGGATTTCTAATTGTATACAGGTGTAGAAATATAAAATAAATTCATATCGAATATAAAATATTTGTTGGGTTTTGTATAAGTTTCTAAGCCTACTACACTTATTTTATTCTATTGTGATTTTCAAAAATATTATCGTTTGTAAATTCTCAAATGGTTTTTGAAAATAAGAGCTTTGTAACTGTTCAAAGTTGTGGTTGAAGTCTACTGACGATTTGGTAAAAGCGCCAATGAAATGCATATAGACAATTGCTTAGTAACCATCAACAAATAAATTTCATTTAATATATAATTATGACAATATGTCAAATAATAAATTTCTTAAAGGTTTAATTTGGTTTTTATTTTTCATTTTGCCTTATAATACTTTTATTGTTATCCAATGGATTTCTAATTGTATACAGGTGTAGAAATATAAAATAAATTCATATCGATTATAAAATATTTGTTGGGTTTGCAATTTTAGAATAAAAAAAAATGATTCTGACGTAATAAAACTGCACAAAAAAAATTCTAAATATAGTTTATACATTATTTATTTTAAAATTTTTCTTATATACCAAAAACATAGCACTCTTTCTTCAAATGCGTTGCCTGCGGTGCAAATTTTTGTATTGTTCGTTAAAAAACCAACAAGGTACGGATCGTGTGCATTGAATGTGACGAAAATTCTTGCCATAGAATAACATAGAAGCCTGACTGGTAGCAAATAGTTGTCAGAAACCTAAGTCGGTTGTCAAAAAAACCTAAGTCGGTTGTCAAAAAAACCCAAGTCTAAGAATGTATGAAAATATGAATTTAGAATCATTTTTAATACATTTCAGCTCAAAAAATGTAGATTTGCTAAACATTTTTTTGCAATTTTTCTATTTGGTACTAAAAATATTTATCCAGAATTGTAACAAAAATGCAATACTGTTGAAGGAAAAAAAGGTTGAAAACTTCGATACATTTCAACATACAAATGTCAACAAAATTAAAAATAATTTAAAATTACAGCAAGAAGAAACATAAAATTTATACCAAACAAATAAAAAATTAAATAAAATGAAAAAACGTTTGTGTGTGCAAAAAAGATACCATTTTAACGCGTTTTCAAGTGCAAAAATTACGCTCTGTGATGTGTGTTGAATTGCCTCTCCCAAGTTTGTTGAATTCACAAGACCTATAAGTGTAAGAGAGTTGTCAGTTTTTTATAAACAGGTCGAGAGTTGGAAATCTACGTATTTATCTATGATTCTTGCGTTGTTTCTGTGCGCTGCACACGTCCACGCTACCTAAAATGCGATGCAAATATCTATTTACATATGTATGTAGGCCCACCTTTAGGAATTTTGAAATTTTATAGATGAAAACAAAAGACAAGCAGCAAACTACCAAATTAGTACGCTTAGGAAAATGTGCCACTTCAAATTTATAACTTTTTGAATTAAATGAAAAGGAAGTCTCTCAGTTGCACTATAGAACATTTATTGTACAATTTCTACAAATTGCTTGAATCGGCTTAAAGACGTAAGGAGCCAAATTCAACAAATAGAGTAATTAAAATTTTTGCTTCCGTATTTAAGTTTTTGTTTTATTTGAAGTATACAGTTTTTTTGATAAGAAAGTATAGTTTTTTGTTTGTAAAAAATTTCACCAAGAGAATTCTGAAAAAACACACCTTTCTTAGACCTGAATGAGTGTGAATTCCCTCTTGCATTACATTGTTGCATTAAAAATTGGAATTAATATAAAAAATTTGAGAGCAAAAAATAGAAATATAAAAACTGCAAAATCTGCACAATTTGTAGAAAAACTGGGTTTTTAAGGAAAAAAAACTTCAAGACTGCTCAATGCTTCGCAAAACTGCAAAATACAGATAAATCTGCACATTTTGCAACGCTGGTAACAATACACCGGCCCATTTGATAAAACAAGACAAATAGTACAAGCAGATAATCTCTTGCATATAGCTGCAAGAATACCAAACAAAGATAAATTTGTAGGCATTTGCAGGAAGATTATTGCTTCTGTAACTGCGCATAATGAATATGGAAATAATCCATTTCATGAAGCAGCAAGGAGTGGGATTTTGCTGCCTGCAGTAAAAGAGATTGTTACACTAACATATTCACAGCAAAAGTCTTAACAGAGTCACAACTTTTGTCATGACTGAGTTCTATATATATTCTTGTGGCTCTGTCTTAATTTTGTATTCTCGTAACATACTATGTATATGCATGTACACTAGAGTGGGCCAAAAAAATTAACGTTTTTTTAAAGTATATCGAAAATCTTTAAGAAATTTATTATTTGACATATTGTCATGATTATATTTTAATGAAATTTATTTGTTGATGGTTATTAAGCAATTATCTATATGCCTTTCATTGGCGCTTTTACCAAATCGTCAGTAGACTTCAACCACAACTTTGAACAGTTACAAACCTCTTATTTTATGCACAGACTTTCAAACACCATTTAATTTATATTCATATCGTATATAAAATATATGTTGGGTTTTGTATAAGTTTCTAAGCCTACTACACTTATTTTATTCTTTTGTGATTTTCAAAAATATTATCGTTTGTAATTTCTCAAATGGTTTTTGAAAGTCTGTGCATAAAATAAGAGGTTTGTAACTGTTCAAAGTTGTGGCTGAAGTCTACTGACAATTTGGTAAAAGCGCCAATGAAATGCATATAGACAATTGCTTAGTAACCATCAACAAATAAATTTCATTTAAAATATAATTATGACAATATGTCAAATAATAAATTTCTTAAAGGTTTAATTTGGTTTTTATTTTTCATTTTGCCCTATAATACTTTTATTGTTATCCAATGGATTTATAATTGTATACAGGTGTAGAAATATAAAATAAATTCATATCGATTATAAAATATTTGTTGGGTTTTGTATAAGTTTCTAAGCCTACTACACTTATTTTATTCTATTGTGATTTTCAAAAATATTATCGTTTGTAAATTCTCAAATGGTTTTTGAAAGTCTGTGCATAAAATAAGAGCTTTGTAACTGTTCAAAGTTGTGGTTGAAGTCTACTGACGATTTGGTAAAAGCGCCAATGAAATGCAGATAGACAATTGCTTAATAACCATCAACAAATAAATTTCATTTAAAATATAATTATGACAATATGTCAAATAATAAATTTCTTAAAGGTTTAATTTGGTTTTTATTTTTCATTTTGCCTTATAATACTTTTATTGTTATCCAATGGATTTCTAATTGTATACAGGTGTAGAAAAATAAAATAGATTCATATCGAATATAAAATATTTGTTGGGTTTTGTATAAGTTTCTAAGCCTACTACACTTAATTTATTCTTTTGTGATTTTCAAAAATATTATCGTTTTTAAATTCTCAAATGGTTTTTGAAAGTCTGTGCACAAAATAAGAGGTTTGTAACTGTTCAAAGTTGTGGCTGAAGTCTACTGACGATTTGGTAAAAGCGCCAATGAAATGCATATAGACAATTGCTTAATAACCATCAACAAATAAATTTCACATAAAGTATATCGAACATATTATTTGGGATGACAAAAAAGAATTATTGTCAAAATATGAGCGCTTTATCTTAATATTAAGAGGTCTATCATCGCAATTGAATTTTTTTGTTGTCTATGGAAGTTTTTGACTTTTGACTCCCATGCCATCAACCCAAACGGAATTGACCTAATATTTCTTGAAGGAAAACAAATGCTCTATGGAAAAGATCCTGGTTCACTTTTTTGTCAGATGAACCGTTTTCTTATAACCATCCCTCCAACCTTGGTATGATTTTACAATTTGATTTTTAAACTTTCGAAATTTGTAATTCATGTAAAAATTAATTTCTGAAAAAAAGCCAATAACTATCCTTAAAGAAAATTAAATTCCCTACAAAAAAAGTTTAGTAACATTTTAGCTAAGTGGCGAAAATTCGCGAAAAATTTATATATTAGAAACAATTTTTAAATTTGCGATATACATATTACTAAGCCTGAAAAGAATGCACAAAATTAAGCCAACTCGCGAAAATTATGAAAATTCGCAAACAGTTACTAACATTGAGAAGGTAAAATCGATTAAAAATCCCTAGAACTGTCGAAAGGCTAAAAACGGTTAACCCTCCGATGAGTGAGAAGGTCCCTGGGGACCTTTTTGCCTTTTCAAACTGAAATTACTCCTACTTCGGCCACTACAACCCCCCAAAATTACTCTGTATTCCAAGAGTATTTTGTTGCTCATCTTTTGGAAAAAATCAAGCCGATCGGATCATTACTTTAGGAGTTATTGAGGTTTTAGTGAGAATAGTGTGAATAGGTCCGTATGGACCTTGTACTGAATTTCACTAATAAATGCATGTTTTTGGGCATCATTATAATTTTTTTATTGTTTCAACACATAATTTACTTGTTCTGAACACAAAGACCTAAACTCAAAGACATTAGGGATGATGATAAGGAAAGGCACAATATTCTAATTTTATACTACTAGCAATAAACCAGTTCTTAGAATTTTTTGTTTTTATCATCATCCCTAATGTCTTTGAGTTCAGGTCTTTGTGTTCAGAACAAGTAAATTATGTGTTGAAACAATAAAAAAAATTATAATGATGATTTAATGAAGTAATCCCTAAATGTCTTTGAGTTCAGGTAGACGTACGAAAGAGTATAAAAGAAGTTGTAGTTTCGTAAACCAAATCAGTCAAAGTTTAGACAGCGAAGAGTAAAATCGTGTGTGATAGAAACAAAAATATAAATATGGCAGATGCAAGTAATTTGGACGTTGCTGAAATGGTTGTACGCCGTAGTGCACGTTACCAGCAAATGACTGCGGATGAAAGGCGTGCAGCTGATAGTAGATTTGCTGATTTTATGGACGAAGACATGGAGAAATTGATTAGTACTACTAATTACTACTCACCATATTAATAAAAGGAATAGGACTCATATCCTATTTCCTCATAAAATTTGGTTAAATAGCTGATGTTTCATTAATACTAGTATCCACGATCAAACGTGGTAAAAGCGAACAAAGGACGCTGATGATGACAGCGTAGCGGCTGTCGAAATTAGTAGTACTAATCCGTTCTGCTAGTCTGATTAGATATTCCACTCTTAAAAATAATTTGAATTTACATTAATTCAATTATTGTGAACTTAAGGCGAATAATAATAGCTTCCGACTTATTCTTAATTTTATATTGAATAATTTCCGGAATTTTGTGTTTTAAACAAATTCTTAAGTAAAAAGCAAATACTTCTTTTATTCATACTACCCTATGTTAGAGTTATGACTATTTTTCAGTCACAATAATTTCTGTGAATAGGCATGTTAGAGATGTTATGACTTAGCTTCCCAGTAAAAACTAGGAGTTTTGGTAATGAGTAGTAGTGTTTTAATGGCTTATTTATGTTGCTTAAGATGTTTTTAGACTATTATACAAGCTGTTCGACTTCTGCACAAAATGCAACACTGATAACGAGTGATTTTTTTGCTATTATCTTTTTGGCAACACTAGTTTTGACAGCTCACGCACGTTTTGTATCTTGTGTCACTGTCAAACATCTTCAGTTTGGTCTATAATTTAATCATGAATCGTCTTACAAACGAACAACGCTTGCAAATTATTGAATTTTATTACCAAAATGCGTGCTCTGTTAAGAAAGTTCATCGCGCGCTTCTTCCATTTTATGGTCAGTTTAATCGACCTACTGAGGCTTCTATTCGGGCTATTGTAAAAAAATTTCGCACCAAATTTACATTGTTGGACATTAAACCACCAACACGTTTACGTAGAGTGCGAACTGAAGAAAATATCGCAGCCGTATCGGCCAGTGTTGGTGATGACCGTGAATTATCGATTCGGCGCCGTTCGCAGCAATTGGGCCTCTGTTACTCCACTACGTGGAAAATTTTGCGGAAGGATTTGGGTGTGAAGCCTTATAAGATACAGCTGGTGCAAGAATTGAAGCCAAACGACCTACCACAATGCCAAATTTTTGGTGAATGGGCTCTTGAAAAGTTAGATGAAGATCCACTTTTTTATCGAAGAATTGTGTTCAGCGACGAGGCTCATTTCTGGTTGAATGGATACGTGAACAAGCAAAACTACCGTATTTGGAGTGAAGAGCAGCCAGAAGCATTGCAAGAGCTACCAATGCATCCACAAAAAACAACCGTTTGGTGCGGATTATGGGCTGGCGGCATCATTGGGCCGTATTTCTTCAAAGATGATGCGAATCACAACGTTACTGTGAATGGTGAGCGCTACCGTGCGATGATAACAAACTTTTTTCTGCCAAAAATGGAAGAGCTTGACTTGCATGACATGTGGTTTCAACAAGACGGTGCCACATGCCACACAGCACGCGAAACAATGGACCAATTGAGAGGCGAGTTCGGTGAACAGTTTATTTCACGCTTGGGACCAGTCAATTGGCCGCCCAGATCGTGCGATTTAACGCCTCTATACTATTTTTTGTGGGGCTATGTTAAGGCTAATGTCTATAGCGACAAGCCCGCTTCGATTGACGCACTGGAAGCCAACATTGCCAACATTATTCGTGAGATACCGGCCGAAATGTTGGAAAGAGTATGCCAAAATTGGACTAAGCGGATGGACCATTTGAGGCGCAGCCGCGGCCAACATTTGCATGAAATAATCTTCAAACATTAAATTATATCGACCGAACTATCGATCCAAATAAATATTTCATGCATTTTTCTGAATTTTATGTGTTTTTTTCTTTTTTACTTTCCGATAGTTCTTATAAAATCACCCATTATAATGTGTTATTATTGCTTTTTTAAAACTTTCCATAAACTCATTATATCAGCGTTGCATTTTCTAAAGAAGTCGAACTGCTTCTTAGATAGTGTAAAGCAGGCATTATTATTTTACTATATATAAAATTACTTATTGGTAAGGAAAAAAATAAGTACTTTGAAAATTCCCTACACTTTCCTCAAAATTAAAAATCTCTCCTTTTTTCCCTACGCCTGAAAATATCTAAAAAATCCCTACAAAAAGGGAAAATTCCCTACTTTTGGCATCATTGACACTAAATCGTTTTTCTGTTGTCCGCAGGGTACGGATTTGCACACACATGTGCGGCACATGCACACGTACCAAAAATAAGCACACACAAAAAAATGTCGCACACGAACACGAGTAAGTGCCATTTTTTTTGTGTGCTTACTTTTGGCACGGGTACGTGTGCCAATCAAACTGGCACACGTAAATGTGCGTGTGTTTAAAGATAGAAATTATGTGGCACTTGCACGTGTGCATGTGCCAAATTTAGGCACATGTGCGGACACTCACTTATACTAAAGACACAAAAACAATGCCAGCAGCGTTGCCGTTTTGCCTATTTTTATAAATTATATTTTTACGCTTTTTAACCGACTTAACAAAAGGAGAAGGTTAGCAAATAGTGTGTATTTTCTTACTTTTTTATGTTTGTACACGCATAACTCTGTCATTTATGCAACGATTTTCAAAACTCTTTTTTTGTTTGAAAGGCTTTGCTTGCAGTTTGGTCCCATAATTTTGTTTCGATAATCGGAGGGGGAAATTTGCTCCCCCCTTGCATAACTCTGTAATATGTCAACCGATTTTCAAAATTCTTTTTTTTGTTTGAAAGTCTTTGCTTTTAGTGTGGTCCAATAAGTTTTTCCCCAAAATCATGGGAACGAATTCGCCCCCCCCCCCCCCCCGCAAAAAATATTGATTATCGCATAACTCTGTCATTTATGCAACGATTTTCAAAATCCTTTTTTTGTTTGAAAGCCTTTGCTTGCAGTTTGGTTTTATAATTTTCTTTCGATAATCGGAGGGGAAATTTCCTCCCCCTTGCATAGCTCTGTCATTTGTCCACCGATTTTCAAAATTCTTGTTTTGTTTGAAAGCCTTTGCTTTAAGTTTGGTCCATTGAGTTTTACCCCAAAATCAGGGAAACAAATTTGCCTCCCCCCTAAATATTGATTATCGCATATCTCCTTCATTTTTGCACCGATTTTTAAAATAATTTTTTTGTTTGAAAGCCTTCACTTTTACTTTGGTCCAATAAGCTTTTCCCGAAAATCAGGGGGCAAATTTGCCCCCCTCCAAAAAATATTGATTTTCGCATAAGTCTGTCATTTATGCAAAGATTTTCAAAATTCTTTTTTTGAAAGCCTTTGCTTGCAGTTTGGTCTTATAATTTTGTTTCGATAATCGGAGGGGGAAATTTGCTCCCCCCTTGCATAAATCTGTCATTTGTCCACCGATTTTCAAAATTATTGTTTTATTTGAAAGCCTTTGCTTTAAGTTTGGTCCAATGAGTTTTTCCCCAAAATCAGGGGAACAAATTTGCCACACCCCCCCCCCCCCCCAAAATATTGACTATCGCATAACTCTGTCATTTATGCAACGATTTTAATTTTTTTGTTTGAAAGGCTGTGCTTGCAGTTTGGTCCCATAATTTGTTTTCCCAAAATAGGGGAGCAAATTTGCCGCTACCCCCCCCCCCCCCCCCCCAATTTTGATTATCGCATAGCTCTCATTTATGCACCGATTTTCAAAATTATATGTTTTTTTTAAGGTTTTGTTTTGATAGGTTTATTCTCGTAAAAATCCGTTTTTCACTGGTTTTCATGCTCTTGATGAAATTAGCAATTTATGGGTTTTTGTGCTATTGGTTGGTCTGATCCTGCGAATGAAAAGAGTTCGGTGATTTTCAAAATTATTGCTTAGTAGAAGAGTGACAGAGAAGACTGAGGTGCAAGTGGCTGGTGTCCTGAGTGAAATCGAAATAATAAGAATCAATAAGAAGAGAAAAGATAGACTGAGAGCGCTATGCCGAGAGAGAAAGAGAGAGCGGGACAGTATAGTTGTAACAGAAATATGTTGGCAAATTATATGTATATGCATAGTAACTACCCAGTGGTAAAAATAACCATTACGTAATCGCTGATGTAAACAATACTTTGACGCTTTGGATTATTTTCCCACTTGGCTTATTTCCGTACTTAAGCGTGTCATACGCTGTTTAATAGATTTTTTCCGCAATTGCACTTAATTGGCAGTGCTGTATGTTAATATAAATATGTACATAAATGTTGTTTCTTTATGTTTGAAATTGTTGTTGAATTAAAAGGGTATTTTTATGCTGTTGTATTTACAGTTAACGACAAAACTATTTGTACACTCCTAACTATTCGGATTTTACGGAATTCAAGAATAAATAAAAAAAAACAAATTATGCCAATATTTAGGTTACTAATAAAGAAGCTTATACACAAAATATGTAAAAAATGCATGGGACAAAAGTATTGTTTAAGACTGGTTTCTTTAATATGCTGCAAGACACCTTGATTAAGCATACCAGCCATTACTATTAGCACAATAGACTACAAATTGTATGTATTTTGGAAAAATTTTCACGCAAATATTTCATAAGAATTTTTAATTATTTCTTCGTTGCTGTAGCTGTACAAATACTTTTGTCACATGCATTTCTTACATTTTTGTTGATGTTGTTGTTATTATGTCTATAAACTACTTTTTTATTTTATTTATTATTTTAATATTGGCTTAATTTGATTTCTTAATTTATTCTTCAATTCCGGAAAATCCCAATACGTTAGGGTGTACAAATAGTTTTGTCCTTAACTGTATGTATGATTTATTTGCTTCCATTTTTTCATCGTTTGCTTAAATTGTGACATGATCACTGGAAAAATTAATATTATGAGCACTTAACTCTTTAACGTTTAATTTAGTTATAAGCTGATTGCTCAATGTTTTGTCACTTATCTTTGATCTTTCCACAGATACTTGTGTGGCTGGCACTGCTAATGCGACCTCTAGTATTTTTTTAATATCTATATCGTCGGTGTTTTTTTCAATAATTGAGGACATCAGTATCGAGCGGCAGTTTTTTTTATTCGTAAGAAGAATCACTTTTTGTTTGAAGCTGCGATGTGTTTCTGCATTTGGAGGTATACTAGTCCTTGATATTATAATGCGTTGATCTAATTTTGAATAATTCTGGCAAAAAAAAACCGACTTCAGTACAAAGAGCAAAATACTTGATGGCCTTTCATTTAAACAATTTTTAAAATCGGTATGCAAATGGAGGAGTTGTGCTCTAATAAATATTTTATGTGGATGCGTGGAAGACTTTCCCCGCCGATTTTAGTAGAAAAATTGTGCGACCAAACTCTAAGCAAACCATTCCAAACAAAAAAAGAATTTTGGAAGTCGGCCCATTAATGGAGGAGCTATGCGATAATCAATATTTTGGGGGAAGGGGGAAAATTATGGTACCAACCTACAAGGGGGGTTTGTAGCAAATTTCCCAACTGATTTTCAAAAATGTAGTCGAACCCTTTCAAACAAAAAAACAATTTTGAAAATCGGTTCACAAATGACAAAGTTATGCATGGGGGGAGTAAGTTTCCCCTCGCATTTGCTTAAAGAATTGTGGGACCAAACTACTAGCGAACCCTTGCAATCAACACAAGAGTTTTGAAAATCGGTTCACAAATGACATAGTTATGGATTGGTGGGGGGGGGGGGGGGAGGGTGCGGAGCAAAATTTCCCCTCCCATTTTCGAAAAAAATTATTGGGCCAAGCTGCTAGCAAACCCTTTCAAATAAAAAAGAATTTTGAAAATCGGTTAAAATATAACAGAGTTATGGATTGGGGTGGGAGCATACTTCCCCCTCCGATTTTCGACTAAAAAAAATTATGGGACCAATTTTTGTCAAACCCTTTCAAACAAAACAAGAATTTTGAAAATCGGTTAACAAATGACATAGTTATGGATTGGGGGTGGGGGTGGAGGGGAAGCAAAATTTTCCCTCCAATTTTCAAGAAGAATTATTGGCCCAAACTGCTAGCAAACCCTTTCAAACAAAAAATGATTTGGAAAATCGGTTCATAAATGACAGAGTTACGGATTGGGGGGGTAAAGCAAAATTTCCCCTCCGGTTTTCGACAAACAAATCTTGGGACCAATTTTTGTCAAACCCTCTCAAACAAAACAAGAATTTTTAAAATCTGTTCACAAATGACAGAGTTATGCATGGGGGTAGCAAATTTCCTCCCTCCGATTTTCGCCAAAAAAAATTTGGAACCAATATTTTCCAAACCCTTTCAAATAAAACAAGAATTTTGAAAATCGGTTCACAAATGACAGAGTTATGCATGGGGGGAGCCAATGCCCACCCCCCCCCCCCCCCTATTTTCGAAAAAAATAAGGGGGCAAACTTCACGCAAACCCTTACCAACGAAAAAAGACTTTTAAAAATCGGTTCACAAATGACAGAGTTATGCGTGTACAAACATAAAAAAAAGTAAAAAAAAGAACATACACACGAATTGATAACCTACTTTTTTTTGAAGTCGGTTAAAAAGTGGATGTAGTCGGAAGTTCAGTATGAATTTCAAAACTAGAATTTAAAGAATCGAATTCATTTCGATTTGTCTGTGGTACATTTTCTAAGCTTGTTAAAACTTCAAAAGATTTCACCAGATTTTCCTACAAAAAATAAAAACACTTAGTATATGAAAGTTGATAATTATTTGGATGCAAGCTCACTATTGCTTTAGTCTTTTGCTGTTCACATAGCACGGTTGAATCTTCAAAATTAAGTCGAGGATCTAACTATAGTGCTGCTAGGAAGGCATCGTTTTTAAGAAGCATGTTTTTTCTGGTTTGCATGGAACTATGCAATAGCGACGCATATGGTGTTACATGAAACAGCTCTATAAAAATCACCAATAACATACCGCTCTTTCTGGAGCTGTATAGTTCACAAAGCCAAAGGTTTAAAAGCGGCTACAAAATTGTTTACAAATTCCCAATTTATGTCGGGAACAGCGCTTTTTTCAATGTATAGCACTTCAATATGGTGGCTAACTTCTAATAAAGACACAAGCATTTCATATGTGGAGTTCTATCGTATGGTGTTGTCCAAAATTGGCATTTGCATTTGAATGTCCCCTGATCTAACGGTCTTCCGAAGTTGCTTAAGGCCATTTCACATTGTACTACAAGCTTTGAGATTTTTATTAGATTTTGTAAGACGAAAATCAAATCAAAATCAGTCTGACTGTCAAAAAATCTTAAAGAAAATTTACTCATTACATTTTGTTTCTACACTATCACATTCCAAATAAAACGTAACATAAATAATTTGCAATAAAGCACATTTTTTCGTTCTTCTTTTTCTTTATTTATGACGACAAACAAATACACAACTGTTTTTGTTATTCCTATTTTTGAAACTTGTATTGTGTGGGCAGCACACCTTACAGCAGATAAAACTGAAGCTAGTATTTTGTGCAGCAAACATCCCCATTCTCAAAATAAAATAACAGAAATTAGTTGAGAGTATCTACTAAATAATTTTCAGCTATTTTATGTCTATGCTAGTAACGCTTTCAGCATATTTATAACGTAATTTCTTCTACTGAAAAGATTTAAAAACCAACTACGTGTTGTCAACTTATGACCATCGATATGAAAGTTTTTTGAAGGTCTAAAACTTCTAAAAATCATGTTGCTGATGGGCTATTGGACTAATTTTATGCACAACTGGACCCAGTATCAAAAGGTTTTAAAATGTTGTATGTACTGCTTTTTATATTTTGTTAGAGAAAATACAAAAATATATCATCAGAATAAAATAAACACACTCGTACGTTTTTGTTTAGGGTTTTTACGTAAGAAACAAAAATTTTGCAATTATTGGAAACAAAATTTTTATAAAAATTGCAATGATTTCTGTAAGTAAACGGGATACATTTACGATTTGAATACTAATATGTATGTCTTTCCAAACGTAAAGAAGTTTTTAATCATTTTTATTAAATATTTCAGTAATTCTTGGGGGGCAAAATCAAGTCTGGCCTATCTACGCCAATGAACATCCTATTCTTTGCTTCCCATACACATATCTGACTAGGAAATGAAAATTAAGTGAAAAACAACGCACTTCCAAGAGCAATAATCTTAAATTCATACATACACAAAACAACAGTACCTAACCCATTTAATTTATAACCTTTTTGTTCTTTTAAAAAATGTCCAATGACTTGATTTGTACAAAAATATGTACGTATAAACAGAAATTGAAAAAACGAAAGCCAAACTGCCAACAATATACATAAAGGAACACAATTCGCATTACGTACTTCTTTTGCGATTTGGTTTTCATTTCAAAAAAAATTTCCCAGCGACCTAATTTCTACAAAAAATTATTACTATAAAGATCAAACAACAAAAGCATACATCCTCGTGATAGCGAAACAAAAAAAAACCCCCCACGCAACAATAACACTGCTAAAATTGATTGTGCATATTTTAATGAAATCACCCTTTTTAGCAGGTACGATCTGCATTCAATGTTTTTGTTGTTGTGAAACATTTAAACAAAATTCTTGATAAATAATAAGGCCATCATAATTTCTAAGCAGCCGTTTGTGTCTTTCGTTTGACCTGTTTTGCATAAAAAATGGGGAAAAAATAAATCCCATTTACGAAAATGAAATAAACATGCACACTTGCTGATCAAAAGGATTAGTGAATATGACGTGCTGGATTTTCCCCAAATAAGTGCGTTTGAAATTAAAAGAAAAAGTCTTAACACACATTTATGAATGAAGTGATCAATGTATTTCAAGCCTTGGTGTTAAATAAGTAGATCAGTTTTAGTGTGATTTAATACGAATCCTTAAAACTAGTTAGAATATTTTATTTAAAATTTCAATATTAATTTGTGTAATCAAAGTTATAATGGGGTTTTTTTCACATATACATACATACATTTGTATGTATGTGTCCTTGAGCTATGTATTTATTAAAGTAATATAAACTTACATTACTTACATAATGACGAAACTTTGAAGAAAATAAATGACATAATAATCTTAATTTTTTCGTAAACTTTGCAACAAAAATAGTTTGTAAACTACTATTTTGTAATATGTGAAATGATAAATATGTTTCGAGTAAATATACATATACATATGTAGTTAAAATGAAGGAGTTATGCGATAATCAATATTTGGGGGGGCGGGGGCAAATGTGCCCCTGATTTTGGGGAAAAGATTATTTGACCAAAGTAAAAACAAAATCTTTCAAACAAAAGAAAGAATTTTGAAAATCGTTGTATAAATGAAGGAGTCATGCGATAATCAATATTTTAGCGAGGGCGAATTTGCCCCTAATTTCGGGAAAAGCTTATTGGACCAAACTAAAAGCAAAAGGTTTCAAACAAAACAAGAATTTTGAAAATCAGGGGGCAAATGACAGTTATGCAAGGAGGGAGCAAATTTCCCCCCTCCGATTATCAAAACAAAATTACAAAACCAAACTGCAAGCAAAGGCTTTCAAACAAAAAAATTATTTTGAAAATCGCTGTATAAATAATGGAGTTATGCGATAATCAATATTCGCCCCTGATTTTTGGGAAAAGCTTATTGGACCAAAGTAAAAGCAAAGGCTTTCAAACAAAACAAGAATTTTGAAAATCGGTGGACATATGCAAGTTTGCTGCACGATTTTGGAAAAAAATATATTGGACCAAACTACCAGCAAAGGCTTAAAAACAAAAAAGGATTTTGAAATTCGGTGCATAAATGAAAGATTTATGCAATAATCAATATTTGAGTGGGGAGAGCAAATGTGTCCCCAATTTTGGGAAAAAATTTTAGGATTCAAGCTGTAAGCAATGCCTTTCAAACAAAAAAAAAATTTTGTTTAACACTTCTGCACTCCTTGGGTCAATTTGACCCAACTTTGGTTCTCAGACGCAAAGTTTTTGCCATTTATTATAAGATATGAACGTTAAACTTGAATTTATCCATTATAGGGACGAGAATTATGCTTTTAAAAGAAAATAATAAAATTGAGTTTTTTTCCTTCCCAATCCACATTTCAAAACACGATTTACAAACATTTGATATCCTTTGGGTCAATATGACGCAACAAGCAATATTACTCTTTACAATTTTTTTCCTATTGAATATAATTGAACTGATTTCATATTCATTTAGAATCATCGATCAATAATTTTTTCAGTAAAATAATCAATAAAATCGCTTTCATTGAATACTTTTTTAGCCAAAATTTTATTATTCTTAAGCTGTTGGTGGGATTTGGAGAATCTCGTAAAGGTATATCTTGAAATTATTTTTATGATGATATGATAACGCATTGACACTTGTAAACAAAAGAGTTCATTCATATTGCAATTCGGTGATTCCCCGTTTTGTATATGAAAAAAAAATATGATGATGGTAGAACTTTTGCCGCATTAGTGTATTTTCTTTCAATGAGTTCTGATTAATTTTTGATGATCAACGTGCATATATTATTTTTTTGTAATTCATCATAATTGAGTATTTTTACATAATGCCACAAAAAAGAAAAGTAAGTATTGTAAAATAAAATTTTTAATGTACGATTGTTCCGTAGTGAATTTGCTTTAGATTCTTACTGATCTTCAGTTGCAACAACTAATAGCTGTGTTCGTTTACCCGAAATTCTTACTACTTTTACTACAATTGGAAAAAAATGTTTACTTTTTGTATTGAAAACTTCAAGCTGTAGTAAAAATAGTAAATTGTAGCAAGTAAACGAACAGACATAATGAATGACGAAGATGATGACTGTTTTGATGAAAGTGAAGAACACAAAATTTTTTCACCCGACAGCGATGCAGAAGTCGAATCATATTCATCATCAAATAATAGCATTGAAAACGTGGAGGTGCAAGATGCAGTACAAATAGATCACAGCATTTCAGTTGCATATTTATCTAAGGACAAAAGTATAGTTTGGAAAGAGCAGCCACCACATCCAACAGGCAGGTTGCCAAAAATTCAAGTTTTATTGAATAAGACAGGACCTATCAAAAGAGCAACATCTATGCTTACAGATACAAAGTCTTCGTTCGATTTGTTTATATTACTAATTATAAAAAATGTTGTTATTCAAATGACAAATCAAAAAGGTGCCAAATTATATGGAGATGATTGGCAAAACATTGATATGATAGAGCTTGATTCATACCTTGGATTACAAGTAATGGCAGAAGTTTATAAATCTCATGGAGAAATTCTCACTAGCTTGTGGAATGAAAAAAACGGAAGACCTATTTTCAAGCTACAATGTGTCTCAAGCGATTTGCGAGCATATCAAAGTGCCTACGGTTTGACAGCTCTGAAGATAGAGAAGAAAGAAGACTTCGTGACAAACTAGCACCGATAAGAAACGTTTGGGACAAGTGGAGTAATCAGCTCAAATTTTTTTACAATCCACATGACAAATGTTACGGTAGATGAGCAATTGGCTACATTTCGAGGTCGGTGCAGTTTCAGGTAATATATTCCATCAAAGCCGGCCAGATATGGCATAAAAATTTGGGCACTTTGCGCTTCCACAACTAAATATGCCTGGAGGCAGAGCAAGAAATACACAGCCAGCAAAAAATCAAGGTGAGCCTTTTGTACTTCGTATTACATTTGCTATATTTCTTTCAATTTATGTGAGAGAGTGGTGCTAACATTATCAGACCCTCTGCCAAATGGATGCACAATTACATGTGATAATTTTTTTACTACATACAATCTTGCCACTCAACTACTTATTACATTAGTTGGCACTGTCCGTAAAAATAAAACTTTTTTGCCATCAAAACTTCTAGATATGAAAAAGCCCATATTGCACTCTGATTTTTTTTCCAATGATAAAACAAAAGTATCCTATGTTCTAAAAAAAAAATAAATACGTCCTCCTCTTGAGTTCTCTTCATCATTCAGTCGATGTAAGAGCTGATGACACCATTACAACTAAACGAAAGCTGGAGTTGATGCGATTGACCAACTAGTTGCTAATTATAAATGTAAGCGCATGACTAAGCGATAGCCTGTTGCCTTATTGTCAAATATAATAGATGTATCAGCATATAACTCCTACGTCATATGGACTGATATGAATCCTGCCTGGAATTCCAACAAAAATTTCAGACGCTGGCTTTATCTGGTAGAATTGGCAGATCAGCTAATAAAAGAGCATATTTTGCAAAGAAAGGTTTTCCACATGGACCATCAGCAAGAAATCTTGCTAAAAATATTCAAGAACAAAATGATTGTACAGGTGCTTCGCAATGTTCTAAACAAAATAGTACAAATTCACTATTGTCCAGTAATTTACCAAATAAACGACAGCGCTGTTTGTTTTGTCAACATGGAAGAAATTCAAGTAAGTATTCCACAAAATGTGATTCTTGTAAGAAATTTATTTGCAAAGAGCACATGGTCAAATTGTGTATTAATTGTCACACAAGTTCTAAAGTTTATATACATTAGTATTAAAAATATAATTATTATTTAAAAAATAATAATAATAAATAAAGGCTGAATTTCCAATTTTATTTTATATATGTATGTATGTCCATTTTTTTAATCATTGATCAGGAAAGGCTTATTTATTTTAGTTTTATTTTTTTTATTGTACTAATTAAAAAAACAACAAAACAGATAAATTTCCTATATTAAATATGAAATGTTATTTTCATATTATTGTTGGGTCATATTGACCCAAAGGATCATAGGAAGGGCAAATTTTCAAGGGATGCAGAAGGGATAAATCGGTGCATAAATGAAAGAGCTATGCGATAATCAAAATTTTGGGGGGAGGGGAGGCAAATTTGCTCCCTGATTTTTGGAAAATATATATGGGACCAAACTTCCTGCAAAGGCTTTAAAACAAAAAAAAAGAATTTTGAAATTCGGTGCAGAAATAAAGGAATTATGCGACAATCAATTTGGAGGGGGGGACTTCCCCCTCGCTTTTGGGAAACATTTATGGGACCAAACTGCAAGCAAAGCTTTTCAAACAAAAAGAATTTTGAAAATCGCTGAATAAATGAAAAAGTTACGCGATGATCAATATTTGTTGAGGTGGGGGCCAATATTTGTCCCCTGATTTTGGGAAAAATTTATAAGACCAAACTGCAAGCAAAGCCTTTCAAACAAAAAAAGAATTTTGAAAATCAGCTTACAAATGACAGAGTTATAAAAGGGGGTAGAGAAAATTTCCTCCGATTTCCGAAAAAAAATTATGGGACCAAACTGCAAGCAAGGCATTTAAAAAAATTTTTGAGAATCGTTGCAGAAATGAAGGAGTTATGCGTATACAAACATGAAGAAGTAAAAAAAATATAAAAATACACACGAGTTGATAACATCCTCCTTTTTTGAAGTCATTTACAAAAATAATAATGATGCCGAAAAAGTAACCAAAACTAAAAAAGTCCATAAGTACACATGGAAAAAAATAACTAAAACTGGCCAGAACGGTAACGCTGCTAGCATATTTTTTTTTTGTTTTTTGTCATGAGTGTGCGGCACATGTCTCTAGATTTGTATACATGCACTCGTGCAAGTGCCAGTTTGATTCGCACATGCACACGTGCCCAAAATAAGCACACAAAAATGTGGCACACACACACACGAGTAAGTGCCATTTTTTGTGTGCCTACTTTTGGCACGTGTACGTGTGCCTATAAGACTGGGACACGTACATGTGCGTGTGCCTTTAGATAGAAATTATAATGCACTTGCACGTGTATATGTGCCATATTTAGACACATGTGCTGCACACTCGTGTGCAAATCCGTACTCTGGTAGTCCGTTGTTTCTTTTATAATTCGTTTGTATACCTAACTTCCTCCCTTGATCCCTTTGTATTTTGCTCTCTATTTCTCTTCCTCACTCTCGTCTCTATATGCTTTTGTGTGTCTCTACCTGCTACCTGTTTCTCTTATTTTTGTCTTATTTATGCCTCTATATGTGTGTATGTCTCTACATGCTATCTATTTCTCTTAATTTCGTTTGTGTTTAATATTATGTTCATAAGCTGCTCTATTAGTTATCAGGTGTTTTATCCTTACGAAGGTAATAATCTGTAATTGTAAGTTTCTGAGTAATCCTTCTGTCTTGTTCATTTCCTACTACGTTGTCTGGACTATTGTTTTCTTATGTGTACAAATATTTTAACGGTTCAAATATTACGTCTGAAGCAATGTTTATTTTGTTCATTTATTATTTTTCCGTCAAATGTTTTTTCTCTAATACGTTCAATCGGCGTCCTTTATGTTGTGAATGTAATAGTTTAACTGTTTTTCTAATATGTCCTAGTGTGCATTTGTTGTCGAGTATATGGTTCGCGAAATTCGATTCTGGTGTTATTCCTGGTTTTCGCAGTTTCTTGTTGTAGTCTCTTATGTGCTCGCGAAATCTTGTTTTTATCTTTCTTCCAGTTTGTCCGATATAATCTGTGTTGGCAAGTTAATTTGTACACTCCTTGTTTATCTAGGAAGTCGGTTCCATTTGTGCTGTTTTGCGGTATTCTATCCAAGCTGTTTTTTGTTTGGAATACTGTGTTAATGTTGTGCTTTCTAAAAAATTTAGCAAGTTTGTATGTTGATTTTCCATATAAGTAAAGGTAGCCCCATTTTTATTTTCTTGTTCCTGTTTTCTGTTCCGTTTCTTACTTGCTTCGATATCCTTTCTAATCTTGTTAAGTAGGTATTTTTATATCCGTTATTTTCCGCTATGTTATATATCAGCAATGTCAAACTCCCAGCACGCGGGCCGCATGCGGCCCTCGGCATGATTTTTTGCGGCCCTCAACACTATTCCACTACTCCATACTGTTTTCATTAAAAAATTCAAAAATAAATTATTTAACAAAATAATATCAAAGTAAAATATAAGTAAAGAAAATTTATCTAACTTTTTTAGCTGTAAGACTTTTTTGCTTAAATATCGATAATTAAAATTTGACAAATATGAATAAAAATTTTAAAAATCAAAAAAACCCAACGGCGTAAAAACACCAAACGAGAAGAAAACAAGCACAGTGCGCGGAACATAGCGACTTTTACATACGGGAACCATTATTGTGAAGATTTGAAATTATGTAGTAGGGAACTGTTCCTCTGGCTGCAATTAAAATTTTTAAATTTTAATTGTTAAATAAACAAATATGTAATTTGATACCCGTGGGAAAAAAATGAAAGTGCCCTGTAGGCAAAATGTGTATAGTGAAGATTGTGAAAAAATTATAGTGTGGGTAATGCTTTTTGGTGTTAAAGACATTTATGGTGTTGTTCTATGGGGTGATATTGAGACAGTGGGTAGTGAGTTCGTGACTTGGTAGTATTGGCTTACTATAGACAATGTGGTTATAATGGGGTGATATTGAGACATTGGGTAGTGAGTTTGGAGCTTGAAAGTATTGGCTTACTATAGACAATGTGGTTCTAATGGGGTGATATTGAGACATTGGGTAGTGAGTTTGGAGCTTGAAAGTATTGGCTTACTATAGACTGTGTGGTTCTTATGGGGTGATATTGAGAGATTGGGTAGTGTTTTATATTATATGAGGAAATAAAGAGTGTAGACAAGTGACAACGTCACCAAACTTGTAGATAAAAAAGTAGAATTGGGTCCTACGGGGCTTATTGCGTGGCTATTATTATCTTTTTTTCTTGATAATTTTTTGTGGTGCTTGTGTTTACATTTAAAATGTGGTTGTGTTTATTTAAGCATGTCCGTCCACCAATTGACTGGTGGAGGGTTTGTATATTTTCAGAATGTGGTTATGGAAGTGTTAGAGGGGGTGTTAAGAATATGGTTATGGAAGTGTTAGTGTTAATATGTATGCATATACATACGTACATACAATAAGCGTTTGCTTTTTGTTTATAATATTTTTTTTTGTCAAGTGGGGGTATTTTTTTTTTCTTTTGCATCAAATAATCGCATGATCGTTTGGATTTGTAGTTGTGTTTCTTAGTATGAGAGATGGTCTGACATGTTTGTTTACGTTAAATATGCATGCTTAATCTTGTTGGTGTTTTTGTTTATTCAGATGGAGAATGAGTGATCCTCCTAATTTTTTGTTTGTTGGTGGGGGTTGCTTAGAGGTTGTGTTTACATTAAGAGTCTGTGCATGTGGATTGATGTCTGTCCATTAAAATCTTGCTTCAGCTAACTTGCGCATTTTTGTTACTAAGTTGAACTCTTCTGCATAATCTAGATTTTACTTGTTTATTTTTTGACAATGGAATTTGAATTTCACAACATTATGAAATTGTAGTGTGTGTGTATATGTGCATATAGTTGCGTATGGCTACATCTACATACATACATTTGTATGTGTTGCGTTTGATTTTGTGCTGATCGTGCGAATTCTTGCTGTTGCTATGTATATAAATTTAATCATATTTCTACATCTGGATTGATGTCTGTCCGTGAGAATATATATTTATGTATGTGAGCTGTTAATAGCTTGATGTTTTTTCAATTTGTTAGTGTAAGTATGGGGGGGCGTGAGAATTTCTATCTGTCTGTGCGAATTTCTATATGTCTGAATGTATGAATTTGAGTCTGTCCATGATTTGGAGGTATGTTGTTAAAATAGTTTGAATTGTTTTTGTAGGCGACATGTGATGTACATATGTAGTATAAAATGTTCTCATGTATGTGACCTTCCCTATTTCTTATATGTTTATGATAAAATCCGTTTATTTACATCTGTGTTTTATAATACTGTGGACGATTTATTTTTTTTATTTGTCAAGCTTATCTTTTTTCTATGTATGTTAAATTCAATTTGTTTATATTTAAAGTTTTAAAATGTTTTGTTTCTATTTATTTAAGCGTGTCCGTCCATTTTTGATTCAACGTCAGTCGGTTGGTGAACGGTTTGTATATTTTCATTATGTGGTTAGTGAAGTGCTAGAGGGGAGGAGGAGCTGTGTTAAGTTCTACTAAATGTTCTGAGTACGCAATCGCATGGGTATGAAATTTGCCAATATGTGTACATACTTATGTACATATCTACAAATTTATTTGATGTATGCATGTAAATATATATACAAATAAGTGTTTGCTCTATGTTTGTATTCATTTTTTTCAAGTGAGAACTTTTGTTTGTTTGTTGCAAAATATTCGCATGATCGTTTGGATTTGTAGTTGTGTGTAGCTAATAAATATGCTGATATATTTTATTTGAAATTTGAAATATGTATTTTGTTTACAGAGGTTTTTTATGTACAAGTGCATTTCAGTTGTTCAATATTTTGGGACCATAGTATTGATAACCAGAGTTTTTGAATAGGGTTAATGAACTTGTGATGGATATTTTGATTTCTTTATTTTAATGTAACAATTGTAGATAGATGTTAAGGTGACATTTATTATTTTATCGGGCTTAGTCTGTCCGACTATTGCTTCTTTGGTGAGACGAAGGTGTCGTTATGGCACCTTCGTTTATATATTTAAGAAACAGTGTTTCGTATTGCTAGACAAAGGAATTTGCATTTCACAATACATAGTATGAAATTTCATTATATGTTATGTTTGTGTATGAGTATTACTTCATCGCTTTTTTGTTGGTGTGTGTTGGGTTGAGTGTGTGTATACGATATATGTATGTCTGTTGTGATCGATCTAGTATCTATATAAATTTTGCTATTTTGTAAGTTGTTGTTTATGTATGTATGTATATAAATTTCTTTTTGAGGTTGAACATAATAATTTTTCTTTTAAAATTTTTTTCTGTACGTATTCTTAATTCTGCTGACTCGGATATTTTTGTTTATCGTTTGAACTGTACAGATAAAGATTGTATAGTCTTGAGCTTGTAATGGTAGTTGCTGTGCATGTACATCACTATTTTTTTTATCACTTTCTGTGATTGTTTTGCAATGAGATCTACACGAAGACCAGAAGATTAATATGTTTTTTTGTGGGAAGTCATGGAAAGTTTTCATGGCTCAGGAAATTTATTTTAATATTCGGTGGTTATATATTTAAGGGCGAAATGTCTATCAAAATACTTATTACATGGTTGTAGTTTGAATGCTTATACCTATACATGCAAGACAGGAACACTAATTATTTCTGTCACTTTCACAACCGATATTTTTAATAATTTTAATGAGTTTATTTGATATACAAAGACGTACATATTTCTTTATATTATATATTTTATCAAGTAGGGCTTTTATAAGTTAACTTTTCTCTTGACCGCTGGAAAGTAGTAGATGGTATTAGTTTGCTGTGATCAATAGATAATCTTTGTATTGATGTGTTCTGTTGTTTAAGTTTTGTTTTATTTTTCTGAAGCGTGTCATTGAACGTACATATGTATGTATGTATATTACTTAATAATACATACATTTTCATATACTGATTTGTTAAACAAGGTTAGTTTTTTTAAAGCTGGTTGTTTTAAAACACCAGCGTTTAATAAAACATTCTAAAAATATGAAAGAAGCAAGTGTTTATTATAGAGATTGCAATGACTACATGTTTGAAAATTTTTGATACAAATAAATGTAAAATCTTAGATGAAAGTAATTATTTAGGCTTTCTAGTTCAATTATTTGAATTGATGTAAATTCAAGTTATTATTATGCATGAGATTCTGTAAAATCTGTTGACTAATTCCATACCGAAACTGAATATACAAATACGTACTATTTTTAAAACTCATATTACAACACATATCCTTGAAAATTCAATTTAATTGTAGATATATTTCGGAATATTATTACTCGATATCTTTTTGAATATTATTGAATTACAGGTTGATAAGAAGTCAACTACCAAAATATTCCCATTAGATTAATGTGCTTAATTCAATACCATAATGGGATAGTCTTAATAAAAACATAAGGGGAGAACTTAAAAAAGCAAATAAATAGGCCTTTTATAGTATACATGTACAGATTTCGATTCTATTTAGGAATCAGTGAATATACCAAACTCAAATATTGTTAGATAATTGTAAAAGCATATTCCATTTGCTTACAGTTATCATATTAAGTATTCTTTTAATTCAACATTAGACATATGTACTATATATACATGCATATTTAGAATATTTATAAGAGAATTTTTAAATAAATATGTATATATGCATATTCATATTGAAGAAAATTATAGTGAACGACAAAAACGCATTACTAAACTATATTTTATTGACTAATTTCGATTTATATTATCAAGTCATCAAGTTCGAACACACTAGAAGGTTTTTATACGATGATGGTTGATATGAAGACGTTGCTAATAAAATAACTGAATTGTCAATGAATTCTACTTAATTATATGTACAGGTATCTCCTCGTGTAATCACCTGAATTAGTTTCGAAGAAATGATTACTAATTAGTCATATAGTAAGGATGGCTATGAATATGTTGAAAAAGTATGTTCTACATTCAAATGTAGTACTATGATGTAGCACAGAACTTTACAAATAAATCAAATTATCTAAGTTATTTAGTTGTAAACAACTTTTATGACTATGGTATATGTTATTACCTACCATATTCCATTCTTCATTGGTTGAAGATTCATAAAATTTTAATTTAGATGATGTAAGGGAAGCTTACATCATTTACAAACATTTGGATACATATTAGATAAGACCCATAAATATTTAATAACTTAATTGTTATTAGATTAGACTTAAAATACCATCAAGATTACACAATTGTCAAAATGCTTTATCATTTTGTGTAGAAAACAAGAAAATTCAAAGCATGAAACAAATTAAATTAATAACGCATTTAAGTAATAAAACAAATACTAGGATCGCCGGGTGACCGAAATTCAAACGGAAATATTTCTGGGGAACATCTGGAATTTTGAGGATTTTCGGTAAAAAAATATATTACGCACATCTAGACACAAATATCTTTTTAACCGTATATGTATGTTTCATTAATATTGGTGGACAATAAGATACTTAAAAGTGTACGACAAAATTGTGTAGTCTATTTATATATAAGATGTAGCTCACTAACTTTAGAAATATCTGATAATGTATTCAACAAGGATTCATTTCAAATAAAACACATAGAACTCTTAGGTTTAACTGCTCTGAGGGAAATGTTATACCAATTGTTTTGAATGTACTTGTTGTATGACTAGTGAAAATGAGAATGGTACAAAATCTTCCTGAGTTGTAACCGCTGAAAATAATCACATCAAAAAACTAGAACAAAAACGATAGGAAAATTCCTTCATTATACAGCAGATTTTGTTCCAAATTAAACTCATTTGTTTATAGTACAGTAATTTAACTAGTATTAAGACCCCATCACATAACAAGTAGCTTAAGTTTGGGTCTAGAACCTATCACTGGGTATCTTAATTATATCAATTGACCCCTTGGCGAACCAGTCACGTGACGTGTCTTGTCACAGGTTCTTTTCTCTCTCTAGGGTAATTGAATAGGTTAAGGAAGCATATTAGTTTCAATATCCACCATCGATTATTAGATAAAAATTAATTTTAGCAAAAATTTTTTATTAAAGAATGCCGTCGGAAAAAGGATTTTGAAAAAGTGTGTGTGAATGAAAGAATATAGCTAAAAGGTTGTATGCTTTAGCCCTTGTCTTACAGATCGTTTTTTATTGTTTTGAAGCATATCAGGATTATTATGTATGCAGTACTCGATCTATGTTTGCTGGTTAAATTATTAGATTTATACCTGCTCACGTGCCTACTACATTTAATAATTGTCTTTGTTGTTCACCTTTTTAATAATAATATCCGTTAAACTTTCATTTTATTGACAATTTCATGTAAATATATTATAAGGCGAAGAAGTAACATTGGCTTAAAAGTGATAGAAAGAAGCATAATTAGGTTATATCTGTTATTTTGAAAGCATGTATTATTCTAATATTCTGATAAAGTTTAGATATACATATATATATATATATATATATATATATATATATATATATATATATATATATATATATATATATATATATATATATATATATATACATATATATATATATATATATATATATATATATATATATATATATATATATATATATATATATATATATATATATATATATATATATATATATATATATATATATATATATATATATATATATATATATATATATATATATATATATATATATATATATATATATATATATATATATATATATATATATATATATATATATATATATATATATATATATATATATATATATAATATTCTGATAAAGTTAATATATATATATATATATATATATATATATATATTATATATATTATATATATATATATTATATATATATATATATATATATATATATATATATATATATATATATATATATATATATATATATATATATATATATATATATATATATATATATATATATATATATATATATATATATATATATATATATATATATATATATATATATATATATATATATATATATATATATATATATATATATATATATATATATATATATATATATATATATATATATATATATATATATATATATATATATATATATATATATATATATATATATATATATATATATATATATATATATATATATATATATATATATATATATATATATATATATATATATATATATATATATATATATATATATATATATATATATATATATATATATATATATTGTAGTGTGCTAATTTTCCATGGTCTAGTGTAAAAAAAAGGGTAAGTATTTCTGAGCACTTCTGCCGTTTTAGTCCAGCGTTCGCACACCGTTTTAATTTGAGAATTAATAAAACACTTGATTATTCTTAGTGTTAAGACTAATTCTGATTTTATTAAACTTATTTCTGCGCTTATATACTAAACTTATGTCTATTCAGCATAATTGAATCAAATTCAATTCTTGTATTGAAATTTGCCAAAAAAAATATCTAAATGTGGCAACTAAGTATTTTTACGACTTTGTGTACGTCAATGAACTTCATGGTGTTGGAAGAACTTTTTGAGACCAAATTGCAACTAAGCATTTTTGTGTTCATGGTCAAGTTGTATTTAAAATGTGCCAAGTTCATTGACGTAGTTATATTGTAATTTAATATGAACAATATTATTATGAATTGTGTTTTTGTATTGTGTTAAAAGGGTGGTGCATAAGTATGTGTACACTACACCCTTACCCTTTCAGATTTGGGTTTTATTAAAAATAGACTTTTTTTTTTGTTAAATTTAAATTTTTAGATAAAACTTGTTTAGTATTTTTTACATTATATTTTAATAAATTTTGTGTTGGCTTAAATGTAAGTATAAAGTAAGATATTAAGGTCTAAATATTAATTTTCTTTTGTTCTTATGTATATATTTTTTTAATAAATTTTTATGTATTAATTTTTCTTTATTATTTTCAATTTCTATTAGTACATTTACATCTTTTATATCTAATATCTTGTATGGACCCTTATAAGGTGGTTCATTTTTTTTCTATTTACTACTTTAACTAATACTAAATCTCCTATTTTAATGTCTATGCTATTCTGCTTATTAACTGACTTTAATTTTCTTCTAAAATTATATCTCTTGCTCTTTTTAGTGAGTAATTAAGTCTAGCTTTCAATTCATTTGTATAATTATCAAGATTGTAAAGTTTTTCATGCTTTCTAAATTCATCATTTGGTAGTCGAGGTATTTTTCCAAATACCAACTCAAATGGTGAATAGTCTGTGTCACTATTGGGTGTTGTGTTAAAGGCAAACGTAAAGTATGGTATCCATTCGTGCCAATTTGTATCTTCCATAAAATTTATAAAGTACTCGTTTAGAACTTTATGGTTTCGTTCTACGGTACCTAGAGTCTCATGGTGGTATGGGGTTGAGAAATGTTGGTTTATTTTTAATAAATCACAAATCTCTTTCATTAATTCATTTGTAAATTCTGTACCTTTATCAGTTTTTAAAATGTTAAATAGTCCATACTTTAGAACTACTTGTTCTACTAAAGTTTTAGCTACTGACTTTGCATCTTTTTTTACTATAGGGTACACTATTACATATTTTGTTAATTCGCATTGCATTGTAAGTATATATCTATAATTGTCCGATGGTCGCAGAGGACCTACTGTGTCTACTGTGTAGGTGTGTCTGTAATAGTAAAAGGTTCTTTTGTATGTTTATATTGTTTATTTTTCTGACATGAATCGCAAGTTTTTATGTAATTCTTTACCATTCTATTCATATTTTTCCATATGTATCTTTGTTTTAATTTGGAAATAGTTTTTCTAATTCCGAAATGTCCACTATATGGTTTATTGTGGAATTCTTCAATCAATCTATACTGTTTTATATTCTCATCTATTTTCTTTGGCATTTTATAAATTATTATTTCAATTTCGTTATTCTGCAGATTATTATATTCTTTTTTCAATTTCTCGGCCGTTATATATTTAAATATTTCATCATTATTATATAGTACGTACTTTTTAATTTTTAAATTCTTTAATTTTAATAAAAGTTTCTCCATAAATGTTTCGGAAAACATAGGATTTTCGCTTTTATTACATATTATACTTGTAATATTTTTATTCAATGCATTGATTTCTTTATTTTTCATATCTTTTAATTCGTGCTGCAGCTTTTTGTCATATATAAATTTTATTCTTTGAAGCTTCTTAATATCATTAATTGACGTGCATTCCCACATGCGGAGGTGATCAGTCTCTTTTGGAGATATGCCGTTCTTTTCTTTATTTTTCTCTAATATTTTGTTCTTATTTTGGTTAACAATTCCGCGCGTTATTGCCAATGTTTTCTTTTCTTTTTCATCAATATAGATTGGAATCATGTCTTTTAATATTTGCGAATTTATTTCAATTCTTGATAATGCATCTGCGTTTGTATTATTTGAACCTTTTTTGTATACAATATCAAAGTCATAGTCTGATAGTTCTAGTCTAATTCTAGTTAATTTGGAGGATGGATTTTTATGTGAAAATAGAGCAATGAGTGGTCTGTGATCTGTAACAGCCGTAAATTTTCTGCCGTATAGGTAAGGTCGGAAAAATTGTATGCCCCAGTGTATTCCTAGCAATTCTTTTTCGATTACAGATTTATTTCTTTCATGTTTGTTAAGGGATTTACTAGCGTAAGAAATGGGTAAGTCACTTCCAATATTGCCTTGTGAAAGTATTGCACCTAACGCAACATTTGATGCGTCTGTAGTTAGTATGAACGGTTTATTTAAATCTGGATATTGTAGTATAGGTGGGTTTTTTAGGCTGTCTCTTAAAGTATCAAATGATTGTTGGCAATCTTCTGTCCACTTGAAAGTTATCTTTTTTTTTAGTAAATTATTCAAACTGTTGGCCGTTTTGGCAAAGTCTGCTATAAACCGTCTATAGTAATTGCAAAAAGCAATAAATCTTCTAACGTCATCGGCGTTTTTAGGTACAGGATATTTTTCGATTACTTCATATTTTGTCGGGTCGGTTTTGATACCGTCCTTTGTGAATAAATGTCCTAGGTATAAAACTTATGGTTTTAGGAAACAACATTTTTCAGCATTAAGTTTCAAATTATAATGTTTAAGTCTTTCGAATACTTTAATGAGATTCTTATTGTGGTGTTTTAGACTGCAACCGAAAACAATTATGTCGTCAACATATGAAAATGCTTCTGTTTCTAACCCTGATAATGCTATAGTTAACATTCTCTGGAAGCTGTTTGATGATATTTTTAATCCGAAGGGTAACCTATTAAATTGATAATGTCCACTATTGGTGGAAAATGCTGTTAGAGGTCGTGACTCATGGTCTAGTTCGATTTGATGGAAAGAACTTGTCATGTCTAGGGTAGAAAAATATTTAGCTCTTCCCAATTTGTCCAATATATCATCTAGTCTTGTTAAAGGAAATTTGTCATTTACTATTTTATTATTTAAACGTCTGTAGTCTACGACCAAACGCCATTTCTTTACATTGTCTTGTCCTTTTTTGGGCACTAGAAGTAATGGTGAGTTATATGGGCTAGTTGATGGTTCAATAATGTCTTCTTTCAGTAGTCCTTGTACTTGTTTGTCTATTTCACTTAGTTGTGTTTGTGGTAGACGGTAATTTTTTATATATACTGGTGTATTATCTGTAAGTTCAATGTTCTGTTTGTAGAAATTATTGGTTGTTAATTTTTCATCTTCAAGGTGAAATATTTCTTGGTATTGTCGCAAAATTTTGTATAGTATGTGTTTATTTTCTTGATTAAAATCTTGAAAGTTTACTGCTTTAAGGAGCTTTTGGAATCTTTCTTCCGAAAAGTTCTGATCTGTGGCTTTAAAAATATGAAAATGTCTAAGTGGTATTGTAGATATATTTATGCTTGAAATTTTTGTCGGTAATTCTGTAGTGTTTAAGATTTTGATGTGCCTGTAGCCTTCTTTTGCTACAATTGTATTTGCTACGAAAATGCCCTTTTGTATTTCTTTATTACATACTATGCTATCCTCATTAATGTTAATATTTATTCTTACAATTTTTTCCGATCTTGGCGGTATAATGATAGTTTTTAAATGTTCGGTATTAATTTCGATTGGAATCGTTATTTTTTCTCCATTAATAAACGCATTTATTTTGTATGTATCATAATCTATTTTGCAACTGTATTTGTAGAAGAAATCTATTCCTAAAATTCCATCGGTTCTAATTGGAAAGTCACTATTAACTATATAAAATTTATGTGTTATTTCCTGTTCACTTAATTTGAAATCTAGGTTTGTTGATCCGAGAGTATATATCGAATCTTGTGTTATACCATTAAGTTTACAAATGTCTTCGTTAAATATGTTATAGCCATGCAGAACATTTTCTTTACACAGAGATATGTCTGAACCAGTGTCTATTAAGAAAGTTAAATTGTAGTTTATGTTTTTAACTGATAAGTAGATAAAATTTGATGTGTCTGTTTTTATGGTAAATATTCTTAGTTTTCCCTTATTGGAGTATCGTTCCGAAACCCCAGGGTATGGTCGTTTCCCTGTTGTATAGTGTTGATATTAGTTTGTCTGTAGCTTTGATTATATCTAGGATTGTTGTGGAGATTTTGATCTCTATATCTGGAATTGTTGTAGTCGTTTTTATAGTTTCTCCTATTGTTATTTCGGTTAAAGTTCACATTGTTATAAGTGCTTCTTTGGTTTT
>CATQFL010000218.1:62500-99093 GCA_956483635.1 Panzeria rudis
ATTTTGAAATTTTTGAAATTTATCAACCGCCGGCCCGATTTGAAAATTTTCATGGGGTCTATATGGGCAAAATATCCATTTTTAATGAAAGTAGTTACATTTTAATTTTGAACTTTATTTTATCCATCACAAAAGGAAATGAAACAATAACTGTTTTTGGTTTTCTTCTCTTAAAATTATAAAAAATAAATATCAAATGCATGATATTGACTGTTTAGTTCTCTAAAGTCGCAATAACAGTTACCTACTTAAAAAAACATAAATTTATTTTCGCACGCTTTACTTTTGGCGCAGAACATATTCCAAGAAATTGTGTACTCTTGAGCTACTAATAATAATTGCATATACTGCTGATAACGGGACATTTTCGAGAACATTTTCTCTTGTGTTTTTAATTTTCGCTTTATTTTTGGCTTTGGAAGCAAACAGTTCATAGTTCTACTTAAAATCGTAATTTGTGATCGCAGTGGAGTGAGTTCTTATCAGTGAAATCGAAAAGAATTAATAATTTAATAATAATAGATTTTTCTAGATTAATTTGTTATTTAATTATTGTTATATAATAAAAGAAATTAATAATGTCGAGTGCTTCAGTTATTGGAACGCATAAAGCCATTGAAAATTTGAAGAAAATCGATCTAATTGGCAATGTTTCTCATCAAATTACTGGTGCAAAACTACCGTCTAATCGTCAGGTCTTGCAAGTTTTATTTTACAACATGCGGTTTGTAAAAATGACTGCGATGCTTGGTGCGAAGCTAGCAATTAGTGCAGTGGAAATATTTTGGCAGCAAGCACGTATACCTATTCGAGAAGAGCACAAATGCGTTGAAAAGCTTGTAAAATTATACGACAAATGGAAAATCATTCAGAAAACAGTTCCTGGTAAAAGGTCGAGTTCCCAAAAAGAAGCTGCTGAGTCATTTTTGAATAGTCTAGACGACTTATTTAATATTGCTACCGCTGATGCACTAGAAAAAATTCGGATTGCAGAAGATCGAGAGTTTCTTGAAATGCAAAGAAAAAAACGACGTCCCGGTTGTATGGCTGGTGTTGACAAGGTTTTGTGGGATCGGGAAAATAGAGCACAAGTACGAAAAGATAAGGAAGCTGCAAGGAAAAGAAAGCATGAGGAGGAAATGAGCCGCACAGGTAAGGGTGACGAACTTCAATATTGTAATGTTTTATTTTTCATATTTTATAGATGTTTCTCAATTAATGGAGTGTAATGATGAAGGTGATATTAGTGACATATCAAGCAACGAGATGCATAATGATGAAACACATGTAACCTCAAAAAGTAATCATGGTCAAAAACGAGGGCGCAAAAATTTTTTAACAGCAAGGTTGCTAGCAGCTCTTGACAATGCCAAAGTGTCTGATGGAATGGCAGTTCATATTCTCATAGCAGCAGGTGAAGCATTTGGACTACGTGTAGAAGAACTTGCAATCAATCGTTCAACTATTCATCGTTTACGCCAAGAGAACCGTTTAAGAGAATCTGAAGAAATTTCAGCTAATTTCACTGATAATGTAAATTGTGATTTTCAGCAAGAGTTGGTTTTTGATATTGTAACAATCTTTTCATCATTTATAGGTGAGTAAAACTGGATCGCTGGTAGCTCATTTTGATGGAAAATTCATGAAAGACTTGAGCGGCCCCACGAAGGTTGAGCGAATCGCAATTTCTGTTAGTTTCAACGGCACATCAAAATTTCTCGGCGCACCAAAAGTAGCATCTTCGAGTGGTGAAAATATTGCTGATATAGTGTATGAAAAATTACGTGAATGGAAAATTGTTGATCAAGTCAAAGGCTTGTCATATGATACAACGTCAACAAATACTGGCATAAAAACAGGTGCTGCAGTTCTTTTAGAAAAAAAAAATTGGCCGTAGTCTTATCAATCTACCTTGCCGCCACCATATTTATGAGGTCGTTTTGCGAAGTGTTTTCGAAACAAAACTTTCTTCAACCTCTGCACCAGAAGTTCCCATCTTTGAAAGATTTGGAAAATGTTGGCCAAATATAAATAAACAAGCTTTCAAAAGTGGCATTGAAGATTCGACCATTTGTGAAAAAATAAGTGCAGCTGAACTAGAACACTGTAAAACTTTTTGCTATGCTCAACTGGCTAAATCTCAAAATCGAGAAGACTATAAAGAATTACTACAGTTGGCTTTGATGTTTGTCGGTGCAGAGCAGTATAATTTCCGAACGCCTGGACCAACTAGCCATGCACGCTGGATGGCAAAGGCTATATATTCCTTGAAAATATTTATGTTCCGTGATCAATTCAAACTAACGAAGAAGGAATTGAATGGTTTACGCGATATTTGCGTTTTTATAGTGACTCTTTATATCAAAGTTTGGTTCAAATGCACTAATGCTATAGACGCACCGCTTCAAGATTTAACTTTTATTCAAGATGCCATAAAGTATACTGAAATAGACACGGACATATCAGCAATAATTCTAAAAAAAATGAGCAACCATTTATGGTACATTTCAGAGCAAGTAGTAGCTCTGGCTTTTTATGATTCGAAAATACCCATAGAAGAGAAACAGAAAATGATTAAAAACCTCAAATTAAAGGAACCAGTAGTAAAATTAGAAAATGGTCGAATTTATTGGATTTTAAAAATATTTCGTTGTGTGATTTCGTGTCAGAGAAAACAAAATGTTTCTTTAGTAAATTTGGTTTGCCAATGGAGTTTTTTACTGTTAGAGCCTTCAAGTTGGGAAACATCATACGCATTTGAAGAAGGTTGGACCGCATGTAAGGACTTATTTGTCGTCAATGATATTGCAGAGAGAGGCGTTAAGTTTATTCAAGACTATAATAGAATCTTGACAAATGATGAAGACGAAAAACAATTGTTGCTTCAGGTTGTTGAGGCTTATCGAATGAAATATCCATCATATAACAAAGCTACTTTAATAACATGATAAATAAAATAGTAATGATTAATAAATTTATTATATATAATATACAATTATTTTTTAATATGAAATTTCATTTGATGTAACTACTTTCGTTAAAAATGGATATTTTGCCCATATAGACCCCATGAAAATTTTCAAATCGTTTCCGGGTCCACTAAAAATTATCGGATTGACTCCAAATTTTACAGGATTACTTTTTTAACAGAAGGGAACAAGAATCGTGCCGGCGAACTAGAAAAAACACTTTTTAAAATTTTCCCATACAAATAAGAACACCCCTAATATATATATATACATATATATATATATATATATATATATATATATATATATATATATATATATATATATATATATATATATATATATATATATATATATATATATATATATATATATATATATATATATATATATATATATATATATATATATATATATATATATATATATATTATATATATATATATATATATATATTATATATATATATATATATATATATATATATATATATATATATATATATATATATATATATATATATATATATATATATATATATATATATACATATATAATATTCTGATAAAGTTAATATATATATATATATATATATATATATATTAACTTTATCAGAATATTATATATATATATATATATATATATATATATATATATATATATATATATATATATATATATATATATATATATATATATATATATATATATATATATATATATATATATATATTATATATATATATATATATATTTATATATATATGTATATATATATAAACTTTATCAGAATATTAGAATAATACATGCTTTCAAAATAACAGATATAACCTAATTATGCTTCTTTCTATCACTTTTAAGCCAATGTTACTTCTTCACCTTATAATATATTTACATGAAATTGTCAATAAAATGATAGTTTAACGTTAAGTTTATTCAAGACTATAATAGAATCTTGACAAATGATGAAGACGAAAAACAATTGTTGCTTCAGGTTGTTGAGGCTTATCGAATGAAATATCCATCATATAACAAAGCTACTTTAATAACATGATAAATAAAATAGTAATGATTAATAAATTTATTATATATAATATACAATTATTTTTTAATATGAAATTTCATTTGATGTAACTACTTTCGTTAAAAATGGATATTTTGCCCATATAGACCCCATGAAAATTTTCAAATATATATATATATATATATATATATATATATATATATATATATATATATATATATATATATATATATATATATATATATATATATATATATATATATATATATATATATATATATATATATATATATATATATATATATATATATATATATATATATATATATATATATATATATATATATATATATATATATATATATATATATATATATATATATATATATATATATATACATATATAATATTCTGATAAAGTTAATATATATATATATATATATATATATATATATATTAACTTTATCAGAATATTATATATATATATATATATATATATATATATATATATATATATATATATATATATATATATATATATATATATATATATATATATATATATATATATATATATATATATATATATATATATATATATATATATATATATATATATATATATATATATATATATATATATATATATATATATATATATATATATATATATATATATATATATATATATATATATATATATATATATATATATATATATATATATATATATATATATATATATATATATATTTATATATATATGTATATATATATAAACTTTATCAGAATATTAGAATAATACATGCTTTCAAAATAACAGATATAACCTAATTATGCTTCTTTCTATCACTTTTAAGCCAATGTTACTTCTTCACCTTATAATATATTTACATGAAATTGTCAATAAAATGATAGTTTAACGGATATTATTATTAAAAAGGTGAACAACAAAGACAATTATTAAATGTAGTAGGCACGTGAGCAGGTATAAATCTAATAATTTAACCAGCAAACATAGATCGAGTACTGCATACATAATAATCCTGATATGCTTCAAAACAATAAAAAACGATCTGTAAGACAAGGGCTAAAGCATACAACCTTTTAGCTATATTCTTTCATTCACACACACTTTTTCAAAATCTTTTTTCCGACGGCATTCTTTAATAAAAAATTTTTGCTAAAATTAATTTTTATCTAATAATCGATGGTGGATATTGAAACTAATATGCTTCCCTAACCTATTCAATTACCCTAGAGAGAGAAAAGAACCTGTGACAAGACACGTCACGTGACTGGTTCGCCAAGGGGTCAATTGATATAATTAAGATACCCAGTGATAGGTTCTAGACCCAAACTTAAGCTACTTGTTATGTGATGGGGTCTTAATACTAGTTAAATTACTGTACTATAAACAAATGAGTTTAATTTGGAACAAAATCTGCTGTATAATGAAGGAATTTTCCTATCGTTTTTGTTCTAGTTTTTTGATGTGATTATTTTCAGCGGTTACAACTCAGGAAGATTTTGTACCATTCTCATTTTCACTAGTCATACAACAAGTACATTTAAAACAATTGGTATAACATATCCCTCAGAGCAGTTAAACCTAAGACTTCTATGTGTTTTATTTGAAATGAATCCTTGTTGAATACATTATCAGATATTTCTAAAGTTAGTGAGCTACATACTACACAATTTTGTCGTACACTTTTAAGTATCTTATTGTCCACCAATATTAATGAAACATACATATACGGTTAAAAAGATATTTGTGTCTAGATGTGCGTAATATATTTTTTTACCGAAAATCCTCAAAATTCCAGATGTTCCCCAGAAATATTTCCGTTTGAATTTCGGTCACCCGGCGATCCTAGTATTTGTTTTATTACTTAAATGCGTTATTAATTTAATTTGTTTCATGCTTTGAATTTTCTTGTTTTCTACACAAAATGATAAAGCATTTTGACAATTGTGTAATCTTGATGGTATTTTAAGTCTAATCTAATAACAATTAAGTTATTAAATATCTATGGGTCTTATCTAATATGTATCCAAATGTTTGTAAATGATGTAAGCTTCCCTTACATCATCTAAATTAAAATTTTATGAATCTTCAACCAATGAAGAATGGAATATGGTAGGTAATAACATATACCATAGTCATAAAAGTTGTTTACAACTAAATAACTTAGATAATTTGATTTATTTGTAAAGTTCTGTGCTACATCATAGTACTACATTTGAATGTAGAACATACTTTTTCAACATATTCATAGCCATCCTTACTATATGACTAATTAGTAATCATTTCTTCGAAACTAATTCAGATGATTACACGAGGAGATACCTGTACATATAATTAAGTAGAATTCATTGACAATTCAGTTATTTTATTAGCAACGTCTTCATATCAACCATCATCGTATAAAAACCTTCTAGTGTGTTCGAACTTGATGACTTGATAATATAAATCGAAATTAGTCAATAAAATATAGTTTAGTAATGCGTTTTTGTCGTTCACTATAATTTTCTTCAATATGAATATGCATATATACATATTTATTTAAAAATTCTCTTATAAATATTCTAAATATGCATGTATATATAGTACATATGTCTAATGTTGAATTAAAAGAATACTTAATATGATAACTGTAAGCAAATGGAATATGCTTTTACAATTATCTAACAATATTTGAGTTTGGTATATTCACTGATTCCTAAATAGAATCGAAATCTGTACATGTATACTATAAAAGGCCTATTTATTTGCTTTTTTAAGTTCTCCCCTTATGTTTTTATTAAGACTATCCCATTATGGTATTGAATTAAGCACATTAATCTAATGGGAATATTTTGGTAGTTGACTTCTTATCAACCTGTAATTCAATAATATTCAAAAAGATATCGAGTAATAATATTCCGAAATATATCTACAATTAAATTGAATTTTCAAGGATATGTGTTGTAATATGAGTTTTAAAAATAGTACGTATTTGTATATTCAGTTTCGGTATGGAATTAGTCAACAGATTTTACAGAATCTCATGCATAATAATAACTTGAATTTACATCAATTCAAATAATTGAACTAGAAAGCCTAAATAATTACTTTCATCTAAGATTTTACATTTATTTGTATCAACAATTTTCAAACATGTAGTCATTACAATCTCTATAATAAACACTTGCTTCTTTCATATTTTTAGAATGTTTTATTAAACGCTGGTGTTTTAAAACAACCAGCTTTAAAAAAACTAACCTTGTTTAACAAATCAGTATATGAAAATGTATGTATTATTAAGTAATATACATACATACATATGTACGTTCAATGACACGCTTCAGAAAAATAAAACAAAACTTAAACAACAGAACACATCAATACAAAGATTATCTATTGATCACAGCAAACTAATACCATCTACTACTTTCCAGCGGTCAAGAGAAAAGTTAACTTATAAAAGCCCTACTTGATAAAATATATAATATAAAGAAATATGTACGTCTTTGTATATCAAATAAACTCATTAAAATTATTAAAAATATCGGTTGTGAAAGTGACAGAAATAATTCGTGTTCCTGTCTTCCATGTATAGGTATAAGCATTCAAACTACAACCATGTAATAAGTATTTTGATAGACATTTCGCCCTTAAATATATAACCACCGAATATTAAAATAAATTTCCTGAGCCATGGATGAAGTAATACTCATACACAAACATAACATATAATGAAATTTCATACTATGTATTGTGAAATGCAAATTCCTTTGTCTAGCAATACGAAACACTGTTTCTTAAATAAATAAACGAAGGTGCCATAACGACACCTTCGTCTCACCAAAGAAGCAACAGTCGGACAGACTAAGCCCGATAAAATAATAAATGTCACCTTAACATCTATCTACAATTGTTACATTAAAATAAAGAAATCAAAATATCCATCACAAGTTCATTAACCCTATTCAAAAACTCTGGTTATCAATACTATGGTCCCAAAATATTGAACAACTGAAATGCTCTTGTACATAAAAAGCCTCTGTAAACAAAATACATATTTCAAATTTCAAATAAAATATATCAGCATATTTATTAGCTACACACAACTACAAATCCAAACGATCATGCGAATATTTTGCAACAAAAAAACAAAAGTTCTCACTTGAAAAAAATGAATACAAACATAGAGCAAACACTTATTTGTATATATATTTACATGCATACATCAAATAAATTTGTAGATATGTACATAAGTATGTACACATATTGGCAAATTTCATACCCATGCGATTGCGTACTCAGAACATTTAGTAGAACTTAACACAGCTCCTCCTCCCCTCTAGCACTTCACTAACCACATAATGAAAATATACAAACCGTTCACCAACCGACTGACGTTGAATCAAAAATGGACGGACACGCTTAAATAAATAGAAACAAAACATTTTAAAACTTTAAATATAAAAAAATTGAATTTAACATACATAGAAAAAAGATAAGCTTGACAAATAAAAAAAATAAATCGTCCACAGTATTATAAAACACAGATGTAAATAAACGGATTTTATCATAAACATATAAGAAATAGGGAAGGTCACATACATGAGAACATTTTATACTACATATGTACATCACATGTCGCCTACAAAAACAATTCAAACTATTTTAACAACATACCTCCAAATCATGGACAGACTCAAATTCATACATTCAGACATATAGAAATTCGCACAGACAGATAGAAATTCTCACGCCCCCCATACTTACACTAACAAATTGAAAAAACATCAAGCTATTAACAGCTCACATACATAAATATATATTCTCACGGACAGACATCAATCCAGATGTAGAAATATGATTAAATTTATATACATAGCAACAGCAAGAATTCGCACGATCAGCACAAAATCAAACGCAACACATACAAATGTATGTATGTAGATGTAGCCATACGCAACTATATGCACATATACACACACACACACTACAATTTCATAATGTTGTGAAATTCAAATTCCATTGTCAAAAAATAAACAAGTAAAATCTAGATTATGCAGAAGAGTTCAACTTAGTAACAAAAATGTGCAAGTTAGCTGAAGCAAGATTTTAATATGGACAGACATCAATCCACATGCACAGACTCCTAATGTAAACACAACCTCTAACCAACCCCCACCAACAAACAAAAAATTAGGATGATGACTCATTCTCCACCTGAATAAACAAAAACACCAACAAGATTAAGCATGCATATTTAACGTAAACAAACATTTCAGACCACATCTCATACTAAGAAACACAACTACAAATCCAAACGATCATGCGATTATTTGATGCAAAAGAAAAAAAAATACCCCCACTTGACAAAAAAAAAATATTATAAACAAAAAGCAAACACTTATTTTATGTACGTATGTATATGCATACATATTAACACTAACACTTCCATAACCACATTCTTAACACCCCCTCTAACACTTCCATAACCACATTCTGAAAATATACAAACCCTCCACCAGTCAATTGGTGGACGGACATGCTTAAATAAACGCAACCACATTTTAAATGTAAACACAAGCACCACAAAAAAATTATCAAGAAAAAATAATAATAATAGCCACGCAATAAACCCCGTAGGAACCCAAGTCTACTTTTTTATCTACAAGTTTGGTGACGTTGTCACTTGTCTACACCATGTAATAAGTATTTTGATAGACATTTCGCCCTCAAATATATAACCACCGAATATTAAAATAAATTTCCTGAGCCATGAAAACTTTCCATGACTTCCCACAAAAAAAAAATAATCTTCTGGTCTTCGTGTAGAGCTCATTGGAAAACAATCACACAAAGTGATAAAAAAATAGTGATGTACATGCACAGCAACTACCACTACAAGTTCAAGACTATACAATCTTTATCTGTACACTTCAAACGATAAACAAAAATATCCGAGTCAGCAGAATTAAGAATACGTACATAAAAAATTGTTAAAAGAAAACTTAATATGTTCAACCTCAAAAAGAAATTTATATACATACATACATAAACAACAACCTACAAAATAGCAAAATTTATATCGATACTAGATCGATCACACAGACATACATATATCGTATACACACACTCAACCCAATACACACCTACAAAAAAGTTATGAAGTAATACTCATACACAAACATAACATATATGTAATAAAATCCAAACGATCATGCGATTATTTGATGCAAACGAAAAAAAAAATATTATAAATAAAAAGCAAACGCTTATTGTATGTACGTATGTATATGCATATATATTAATTGGAACTTAACAAACCCCCCCCCTTTAACACTTCCATAACCACATTCTTAACACCCCCTCTCTAACACTTCCATAACTACATTCTGAAAATATACAAACCCTCCACCAGTAAATTGGTGGTCGGACATGCTTAAATAAACACAACCACATTTGAAATGTAAACACAAGCACCACAAAAAATTATCAAGAAAAAAAAATAATAATAGCCACACAATAAACCCCGTAGGAGCCCAAGTCGACTTTTTTATCTACAAGTTTGGTGACGTAGTCACCAAACTTGTCTACACTCTTTATTTCCACAAATAATCTAAAACACTACCCATTCTCTCAATATCAACCCATAAGAACCATATTGTCTATAGTAAGCCAATACTACCAAGTCCCGAACTCACTACCCACTGTCTCAATATCACCCCATAACAACAATACCCTAAATGTCTATAACACCAAAAAGCACTACCCACACTATAATTTTTTCACAATCTTCACTATACACATTTTGCCTACACGGCACTTTCATTTTTTTCCCCACGGGTATCAAATTACCTATTTGTTTATTTAACAATTAAAATTTTCAAATTTTAATTGCGGCCAGAGGAACAGTTCCCTACTACTTTTGAATATTCAATTTCTATTGCTTCCCGACTGTAAAAATCGCTATGTTCCGCATACTGGACTTTTTGTGTTTTCGTTTAGTTTTTTTTCGCAGTCGGCTTTTTAGTTTTTTAAGTTTACTTTTTTATTTATTATTTACTTTTTGCGCCCCTCAACACTTTTCCACAACTCCATACAGTTTTCATTAAAAAATTCAAAAATAAATTATTTAACAAAATAAGTAAAGAAAATTTATCAAACTTTTCTAGCTGTAAGACTTTTTTGCTTAAATATCGATAATTAAAATTTGACAAATATGAATAAAAATTTAAAAAATCAAAAAACCCACCGGCGTAAAAATACTCAACGAAAAGAAAACAAGCACAGTGCGCGGAACATAGCGACTTTTACATACGGGAACCATTATTGTGAAGATTTGAAGATTCAATTTTTATTGCTTCCCGACTGTAAAAATCGCTATGTTCCGCATACTGGACTTGTTTTTTCTTTTAGTTTTTTTACGCAGCCGGCTTTTTGATTTTTTAGATTTACCTTTATATTTATTTTCTTTTTAGTTTTCGTACACAGTTTGGTTTTAGATTCTTTGTTTAATATTAACTTTTTACGCAATTTGGGTTTTTTTGTTGTTAACTAACTTTAAAATGTTAAAGATTCCAAATGGTCATTCGGAATGAAAAATGATAAGAGAATCCTAAAGATTATTTTCAAGTACTAAAAGTACCACGTGAAGTTTGGCAAATAAAAAGACCTATTGTTCTGTGCATTGAATCCCTTCTTATTTGTTGAGTGAAGTGTAACAAAATGGAACTAAATGCTGCAAGTTTTTAATTCATGTATTTATTTACACTCTTTATTAAGTCATCCATTTATTTAAATTATTATTATCAGTTCATTTCTACCATTTACAACCTTATTCATAAAAAAATTTTTGATTAATAAGAGGCTTATAAAAAAGATTTTTGTATGAAAATTTGTTTTATTAGTCTATTATAAGTCAAAAATATTTTTTATGAATTAAAGCATTATTTTAAGATATAGCTTTAATGATTAAAAGTGAAAACTATTTTTTTTGTAATCTGCATATATACAATACATATATGTATAAAGGCTTAACTTTTATTAGGGCTTCCTTTTTAGGGTTCCGTACACCAAAAGTGCAAAGGATCCCTATTGTTTTCGCTACGGTGTCCTTCTGTCTGTCCGTCACATACCGTTTTCTCGGGAAATGTAAGAGCTACGGACCTGAAATTTTCACAGAATATGTGAAACTTTGACCGCTCCAACAACAAATATATGACAGTTAAAAATTAAAAGGTCTTCAAAAGCGAGCAACGAAACATATTGAAATACTAATGTAATATACAGACACTTATACGTATATAGATACTTTTAATTTTCAAAGTAAGTGTTAATTTGTGTAGTCTGTAGATTAGACTACACCAATCAACAGTCATATTTAAAACAATAAAAATTAAAGGGTGTTGTATATGTTAATATAATTTTGACTATGTAATTTAGACAATTTGCTGTATCTTGAAAACCATAAGAGGCAAACTCTTGAAATGTTTAAAAACGATAAAACTAATAAATGTTAAAATTAAAAAAATGTTAAATCTTATAAAAAAATCATTTAAAAAATGTGTTATACATATATAAATATGCGTGTATATTAGACTGTCCCACATTTTTTTAAGTTTTAAATTTGTAATTGATTGCCTAGCAAGTCGGCACGGGTTAACGTTCATAAAAATGACCAACTTTTTTTCCTGATGTACATAGTGTCATTGCGAAAAAATTTGGAGGGTATACGTAAAACAATCGATTTCGCAACATAAGAGACAGGCTAATATGTGAATATTTGATACATATAAATTCACGTATTTGCCATTATTTTTCGACTTCGATTTTTATTTTTAACGCATACCCTCAAAATACTTTCGTAACGATGATATGTATTTATTTCTTGTATCTTCAATAAAATTGAACTAACAATAAGTAATCAAATCTTAACTTTAAAATTTTAATTTTTAAGTCCAGCCAGTGCCAGACAAAAATATTTGTTTCAGCGGTTGGTTGTTTGGTTGTTTACGTCTCTCGTGTTCGGCTGAGAGCAAGTGTCCCTCCTTCTCAGCCGAGTGTGGCCTCTAAAGTTTAATGATCTTTTGGGCTAGGGGATTTGGGTGAAACTCAAGTCTCTTTATGTAGCTTGTCACGTGTTTAGAAAACACTGTCTTAACCGGCGGCACATCTAGGTCATTATGAATTCGCTTGTTTCTGACATACCATGGGGCTGCTGTAATCGTACGGAGTATTTTATTTTGTTGGCTTTGCATTTTTTCTACATTTGATGCCGAGGCAGTGCCCCATAACTGGATTCCGTAGGACCATATTGGTTTTAGAATGGAGTTGCATAGAAGAAGTTTACAATCTAGGCTTAGAGTAGAGTTCCTTCCAATAAGCCAATTCATTTGAGCTGCTTTTGATTTCATTTGGGTCACCTTTTGCATTTATGTGTGACTTCCATGTTAGACGACGATCAAGATGAACACCGAGATATTTTACTTCAGCGTGTTGAGGTATAGTTTGGTTATTTATTTGTATAGGTGGGCAGGTTTCTTTGCACAATGTAAAAGTAATGTGTAGACATTTTTGTTCGTTAATTTTTATCCGCCATTATTTTAGCCATTGTTCCAACTGGGGTATATAATCTATCAAATTGCGGGTGGGTTCTTGATGGCTTTTGTGAACACTTAGAAAAGCTGTATCATCAGCGAATATGTGTATGTTACTGCTTACCGGCAAGTCAGAGGCATATATCAGATATAATACAGGATCGAGGATGCTGCCTTGCGGAACTCCGGCTTCAATGGGTTGCGGAGGTGTTTGAAAATTACCTTCTTTAACAACAAATTTTCGCTCAGTTAAGTAGCTTTCTTAAAGTTTAAGGGTGTTTTCGGGTAGGTTTTGCTTTAGTTTATCTATTAAACCTTCGTGCCATACTTTATCAAATGCCTGAGAAACATCGATGAAGAGCGCAGAACAATATTTCTTTTCTTCGAAGGTTTTTGTAACCACGTTCACGAGTCTATGTGTTTGTTCAATCGTACTATGTTGTCTCCTAAAACCAAATTGGTGGTCTGGAATGCATCCAGTACGATTCAGTATGGGTGTTAGCTTACTCATAAGTAGCTTTTCAAATAGTTTGGACATGTTAGACAACAGGCTTATAGGCCTATAGGAATCCACCTTCGTATGATCTTTGCCTGGTTTAGGTATCATGGTAATCAGCACAACCTTCCATTCTGCGGGATAGCATTTGTGGCGCAAAATACTGTTAAAAATAAATAGAATTATCCGTTTTGCAGTATAGGGTAGCTCTAAGAGCATTTTATTGCTTATTTTATCAGCGCCTGGAGCTTTTTTCGAGTTTAAGCCCGCAATATAGTGTTCAATCTCACGAATGTTGAACCTCAAAGTAACATCTGGTATAGCGAGGACTGGTGGCAGCTCAACTATAGTATCAGACGTATTTGGAGTAAATACTTTCTACAAGTGGTTTACAAACATAGTACCTTTCTCAGCGCCAGTTCTTGCCCAGTCTCCACTCGAAGCTCGCTATGGAGGCTTATATATCACTGGTCTTTTGAGGCCTCGGGCTGCTTTCCATAGCGAATAGTCTGTTTGAGGTGTTGCGTCGAGCCCATTCAGAAAGTTTTGAAGAGAAGCGGTTTTTGATATTCTAGTAGAGTTTTCAGCTGTTTAGTACATTACTTCAGCCTAGATTTTAGCTGAGGGGATCTGTAGCGTTGCCATTCTCTACGAACTCTTCTTTTTTCGTATAAAAGCCGTTCTACATCTGCTGAAAAAATTATATTATATCTCACCTGAAGATTTGTAGTAGTAGCATTTAGAGCAGCTTGCTTAAGGTTTGCCTCAAACATTCTAATAGAGTCATCTATGTCAGCAGGCGTTTTTAATGGAATATTTTCTGGGCAATGAGCACTAAAATATTTTATGTATTTCAACCAATTTATAGTGTGGTTGTCATTGTTAAATCACAAGTGGGTGAATATGTTGTATGTGAATATATAGTGACAATAGTTGGTGAGTGATCTGAAAACAAATCTAAAGATGCCACAACTTGGATTATTTCGCTGGGCACACCCTTTACCACTCCAAAATCAATAGCATCAAGTATTTTTCGGCGATCTGTTGGCCAGTAAGTTGGCTGCCCACTTGATATAACAGTTAACCGCATTTTTGATATTGTGTCAAACAAAACGCGACCCTTTGGCGTGATGAGGCGAAATCCCCAGAACGTGTGCGTAGCGTTGTAATCACCGGCGGCCAAAAAGCGTGGGCCTAGTGAATTAAAAAATCTACTATATTGATTTTCTGTAATAGAGTACCTGGGAGGAGAGTAAATTGATGAAATCACCAGGTTTTGAAGAAAAGCTTCAATGCAGATGTTAGTTGCTTGAAGAGTCTTCACAATGATCACTCATTAAGTAGTGTTTTAATCGCGATTTTATTAGTATACCCGAGCCACCACAAGCTCTATCTTGGGGGTCCTTTGTGTCGTAGAGAGTATATCCGTTGATTTAAAAAAAACTTCTAGCAGTCAAGTGCGTCTCAGAGATAAGCATAACATCAATTTGTTTATCCATCATGAAGTATTCTAGTTCGTTTTTATGTTGGCGGATGCCGTTTGCGTTCCAGAAACAGATTTTTAAGTTCATGGTTTGTTTAATACAGCCTGCAATAATGTAGACTGCATTTTCAACACTTCCTGCATCATGCAGGTCATGTTGGTTGTAAAAAAATTTACGGTTTGTATTAAATTTTCTATTGAAGCCTCAAGCCGATCAAAATTGAAACCACTGTTTTCGTTGGCAAGAGGCCGTTTTTGAGCTGTGGGCTGGTTAGACTTCAAAGCATTAGCGTACGAGAACTGGCTGTTTGGTATGTTTTGCGCTATGGGCTGGTTAGCCTTAAAAATTTTGGCGTATGAAGGCCGGCTGGTAGCTGGTTGGCGCAACTGGGGATAATTTGTATTGTCGAAAGTATTAGGTTGAGCATAGATGTGATTACGTCTGTTAGACAAAGACTGCTTAACATGTTCATAGACACTGTAGTTTGCAGTGTGATTTTGATGGCAATTGCTACACTTTTTATTTTTGGAATCATCTTTTTGCTTATCACAATTGGCAGTGCTGTGTTGTTCACCACAGACGACACAAACGGTGCGCAACTTGCAATATGTTTTGGTGTGGCCATATTCTTGGCAATTTAGACATTGAATGGGCCCTGCTCGCTTGTGTGGTTCCTCTACGGTAACTGGTCGGTGCAGCAAATATCTTAAGCTGTATATGGGGTGTACTTCATTCTTTTTTAATTTCATATCACCTGGTTCCATTATCACACGAAATAGTGGTTGGGGAACCCGCTCTCTATTTTTAATGTTAGTAACATTTTTTACTTTAAAATTATTATTTAGTAGACCCGCTTTTACCTCTTCTGGATCCACGTATGAATTGATGCCTTTCATCACTACCTGGAGGCCTTTTCAATTGGTAGGTGTAAACATTTTTATTATGTGTTTCAAACTCCGAAACTACTGAGCGGTAATGATTTTCTTCATTTAGTTGAATTTTTGTTTCATTAATCGCACCGCGTTTTATCGGGATCACATAAAACGCCTCTTCACCGATTAATTGTACTGGCCTTTTAATTAGCTCATTTGAGTTTTTCTCTCTTAAGTATATTGGGGCGGCTTGCTTGACCTGACAATGGTGATTTCGTCTTCATCGTTTTGTAGAAGTGAAAAGCGGTTTTCAGATAGCGCCGCATCAGATTTGCCATCTTCGGGCATTTTCGCCAATGGAGCGAGGTTTTTCGATCTTGGACTTCTTTGCCTTTTTTTTTATTATTTACCACTTTAAAATAGCGATCAATACCCATTTGGATTTTTGAATTTTCTGAATCAGATTCTAGGGGGACACTTTCTGTCGTTTTTTCTTTTTCAGCTTGATGTTGGCTCATATTGTTGGCACTTGTGCTTTGCTGTGAAGTTGGTATCAAAAAATTTACTTTTATATTATGGTCCGTCATAGACATTGAATTTGAGCGTACCCGTGTACGCAAGTGTACATTTTTGTTTACTGGGTTATCACATTCTGCAGCAACAACAGTAACGTAGGCATTTCTGTTGTTTGTTGTTGTATTCGTAATCATTGGGTACGAATACCAAATATATTTGTTGTTTGTGTGTCTTCTTGCTTATAATTTATTTTACAAAAAGAAATGAAAAATGTATAGGTACGTAAAATGTTAAACAAAACGGTGTTTGTTAATACTTTGTTGTTGCGAATATTTGTCTTTTTTTTAATATTATATGTATATTTTTATATTGTTTATTTTGTTCACCGACGGCAAATTAATGCTTGTTTCTACTTCGAGAGTAAATTGCGAACTGATTTAAATCAAGTAAATACGATTTGCGATAGTGCAGCGGCATCATTCGTACTAATTTTTATCAAAATCAATAAACAATGCATATGCATATTAATTTAATAAAAAAATTATCTAAATGCTTTTAGAAATTGCATTTGGTGCTGAATGGTTTTCTGTCAAAATGACCCGCAATTGTATTTATTATTGATATAGTATTGGCTATCACATAGTGAAAGGTAAACTTGTTGTAAAAAATTAGTCATATCCTAATGCATTTACATATATATGTATCGATGTGTGCTCGTACGTTCACACATGGTTCATAGTAGTTGGAGTCCCATATACAATATACGAATGTAAATGCCGTCACCAATTTTACTATGTTACTTTCAACCTTACTAATAAATCGCTAAAAAAATACTTCAAGTACTACATGACGTGAACATAATTTTTAAGGTACTTCTTTTTGTTGTCTTCATTTTTGCATGTTCATTGCTTGCGAAACATGTTTAACTTCGGCTGCTTACACATTGGTATTTGGCACACAAACAGTCTATACTCTTCACTGCTGGGAATTCCCGGGAAAGGACTGCCTGACATTCCTGGGAAATTTTTTAGATATTCCCGGGAAAACGGGGAATTGAAAGTACACATTATTTCAGAAATATATGGAATTTATTTGACACATTGCACGGCTCATAAGCGAAGCGTTGAGGTGGGTACTATTCTCACGTCACGCGAAACTACTGATTTTTCAAACTTAAAATGGCTCTATTATTATCATATATTGCACTCGTAAAAACTATACATACACACACATATTAAGAAAAAATACTATTTTTAACACTCATGACATTTTTAATGTCATTTTTATTATTTAAACTAAATAAAAGCACTTTAAAAAAGTTCTGTCTTGGACGTCGGTTTGTCTGTATGTACGGATCCTGTATGTGGTCACGATAACGACCGAAAGACTTCACTAATCAAGTCCTTTTTTACGCTTCAGTATAACTAGGAATATAAACAAGCCTATTAATTTCACGGTCTAAATGAGATTATGAGGCGTGCACTTTTGGATTTTCCAAACAATTTATAAAATCTCGTATATTATAATCCTTTTTTTATATCAATAAAATTTTCGATGTTTATTCAAAATATTACAGAAGTTCGTTTCACTGATTGTACCACTAAAATTACTTAGGTTCTTTTTTAAAGTTGCTACTTATTTCATCGCATATTCAAAACAATAAAATGCGTATATAATTTTTTTAATTGTACAAAATAAAAACGTGAATGGTTCAATCTTGTACGGAAATTTCATAAAAATTCTAAGATTGTGAATTGGGCTTTTATAAGAACAAGGTGGAATACTTTGCATAAGCAGATAGCAATAATTGCAGTGGTCTAACCGATTCCTAAAGTAAATTATTCGATCTTAAACGAACTTTGAGTGATTTTCTTCAGAATTAATAAAAACATTAGGAAAGTGTAGTGGAAATTTTAAGCTTATAGAAGCTTTAAAAACTTTGTCACGACTTCAATTTATTATGAATCGACGCTATTATTGAAACCCTGAAGCGGATGTTTGAAGAGAAAAAACAAATTAAAAATCAAAACATTTAGACAGACTGTGGCGTAGCTGAGTATAGTACTGTAACTGGCTTGTACTTAACGACAAGAGTCCTCCCGGAAATATGGCAAGAAAAATAAAGTGAATTGGAGGTCTTGAAATTAAATTTTTAGCTTTAATAATTACGGTAATAGTCGTCAGCTATTCTTAATAAGATCTCTTGCTGTGTAATAACTTCATACTCTATTAGCCTGAATTTACTTGAAAATTCTTAAAAATTTGTTTTTGAATTATTATTATACTAACTTTTATTTAAAGAGAATGTTTACAGTAATAAAACAATGAATATTTCGCCAATTTTCATTTCATAAATCTACTTAATTTAGAAAATCAATTTTTCTCGGGAATCCCGGGAAGACGATTTTTCTATTCCCGTTTCCCGGGAAGTGGAAAAGTCCGGGAGATCCCAAACCCTACACGCAAAGAAAAGATATGGTTGTGGCATGGTTGCGTCAACAATGTCATGTTTCCCGATATAGCTTATGGTTGTAGCAAGTAAGTTATTATTGTTTTAAGCAATTGTGAACCTTAATTAGTTTACGACAAAAAACTCATGCTTACATTTAATAATGACATTATTAGCACTCATATTAATAGCAACATGGTTGAGTTTAGCAATATTATTATAAAAAATATTCCAGCTACCGTCATGGTATATTTACAAATTCAACAACAGTATGGTTCTATAACAATAAAAAATTTTTCTTGTCCATACTGTTTTAAAACATTGTACTTGCAATCAAGCTTTGGTTACAAAAGAGACATGGCTCTCTGCTTCCAAAACAGTTTTGGTTCTATCCCTTGGTTCAATCCTTTTTGTCAGTTTTATGTTTTACTTGAGAGCTGTTGGTTTGTTTTTGTGTGTCCCTTGGTTCTAGAAAGTAACAAGATATTAAAAAATAAATTACAAATAACAAAAACTGATAAATGCTAGCAATTAATATTCGAACATGTTGTGAAAACCATTTGAAAACGAAAAACAGTATTCTCTTAATCAGGCTATTTAGTGAATTTGTAGCTTAGTTAGGATAAGATATCTCAAATATATATGTATATATCTACGTGAAAATAGATAATACATATTATTGCACATTCCAATTTTGAACCATATATATTGTAATTTTGAGCCATATATATTGTAATTTTGGCTGTTTTGAACCATGAAGATGAATAAAACTGCGCAACGAACAAAATTAACTGAAGAACATTTAGCATCGGCATTAAAAATTACATCAAGCAAAAATTTAAATCCAGACTTTGATGAATTGAAAAATGACAAGCAGTATATTATATCCAGTAAAAGAAATTTATATTATTAATATGACTATTTCGAACGCATTTGCTTTGTGAATCCAAATTGATTATTAGGGTAAGGTTCGTAACGTTTGGATTCGAAATTTATATTCTTTTTATTAATAAATATATTTCTATATATTTTCTATTTTTTTATGAATTACAGTATTTATCGGTTATATGCGTTTCAAATTTTGCACGACTTTTTGTGCTTATAAGCGAGAAATGCACATATAAAAACTCGCTTATATGCATCGGCAGTGCTTATAAAAAAATCGCTTATATGCTTCAATGGTGCATGTATAAGAAACTACAATAAGTAAACAAAATCCCAAATTTAGTTTTCAAAGCCTAGTACGCAGCCCGGCCTAAATTTAAAGTTCGAAATTTTGCATTTACTTCTATCCAAATTCATTTAAATTTCTTAATTATAATATGTAATACACAAAAATTAATTTACAGGACAATATAAAATGTCGAAAAATTCCTTGAAAATACAATTGTCTGAAAATTAATTTTTGTTTCAGTTGAAAGAAAAACATTTCCGCTAACCCTACTCTAACTCCACGTATCAATTCTTATTGCTGGCAATTGTCAAATTCTATATAGAAAATTACACTATTTTTAGAGTATATTTTTTATATGATGCTTGACAATTGCAGCAATAAAAATTGCTACTTGGAGACGAATGCTAACAGATATGACATCCCTACATTAGACAAAGATTTCTGGTGATTTTACTTCAAGCGTGGTACGGACTTCTTACGGAAATTCACGTTTAGAAATTTACATTTATGTATTTGTGCACGGGAAAATAATCGTGTAGCCTTCTGTAGAGAATAATGTTTGCATACACATAAATTCCTTTATTTTTAATTTACAACACACAATCACAATCATATCCCTGTAATAGACAATAACGGCCAAAATATAGACAATAACGGCAAACGAAATTTGTTTAAGGAATTTACCAACGTGAATTTCCGAAAGTTGTTTTTTACACACAGTTCTTATGGGAATGTGAATTTCCTTAACTCCACGTCTCCACCTAACTGGAAATGCTGTTGCAACTATGACTGCGTTGTTATATGCAGTCTACACCTAACTTAACTTAACATTAACTTCAACTTAATGTTAAGTGTAGACCGTTCAAGTTAATGCTTTTTTCAGGTTATAACATAATTGTTGGTGCAGTTGTTTTAAGAACACAGTCATAACTTCAAGTTACTACAGCATTTCAAGTTAGGTGGAGACGTAGAGTAAAGAAATTCACTAACAATTATGTTATAACTTGAAAAAAGCATTAACTTGAACAGTCTACACTTAACATTAACTTGAAGTTAATGTTAAAGTTAATCATTTTATGTTAGGTGTAGACCGCAAATAAGAACTCCGTACGACACATCAAGCGCGTATTACCAAACGGAATATTGCATGAAAATGTTCAAAAATGAATTTTAGTTTATTACTTACACGTACTTCGTATTAAATGGAAATGCTGTAGAAAAATTGGTGCATAAATTTGAATTTTTGAAAAATGTACTTAGAATGTACCGTGCATATCTGACTATTTTTTTAATACATTTTGAAAAGATTTGCATTTCTATACGGTGCATAAAACTGAGAAATGCATATAAGCGAAATGTAAATACGAAAAATATGTATGGTTTTTTTAATACCAATAGAAAATTGCTCATGTTGAGATGCATATAAACGTTAAATGAAAATAACCGACGTGCATATAAGCAATAAATATGTATTTATATTAAATTTCCACTCAAAATTTGAATTTTTAATAAAAAGGTAAATGCTGCACGCAACAGGATTTTGACTATAATTTTCGAAGAGTTTGGCCCTCACACTGAAATCAGTTTGACATGCCTGATATATATTATTCCTATCTCTTTCATAAAGGCCTCACGTGTTAGGGGTATTTGTTCAAGTCTCGTTATTAATTGCCGCATTCTTATGTTGTTGAGCATGGTTTAATGAATTATGTATTATTGTGTCTGTAGCAGTCGGTTTTCTGTATATTTGGTATTCAACTCTATTTAAGCTCTTGTTTGCCATAATCGTTAGGTGTAGGTAATTTATCCTTTCGTTCTCTTCCAATTCCATTGTAAATTTTATGTTTTTGTGTTGTCGCTCAGTAGATCCAGAATTTGCTCCTACATATTTCCTTCTAGTATACATATAATATCGTCCATGTATTTTGCATTGAATATTACCCCAAAATTGGTTTTTAGGTTTCCTACGTATTTCTCTTCTAAATTTTGCATAAATACTTTCATGAGCATTGCTGATGTTGGATTTCCCATTCCTAATCCGTTGAATTGCCTATATGTATATGCTATGGTTGAATTTGAAGTAATTTTGCTCCCATACGGCTTTTAGCGAGCGTACGAGTTGCATTGAAAATCCCACGTCTTCTGTTTTGTTGCGTAGTGTTTTATATAGAATGTTTGTTGTCTCATCTATGATCGTTGTACCGAAGATACACAAGCCAAACACGCCAATGAGACCCATAATTAATTACAAATCTGCTCTGAGCTATAGACTATCGAAATACTTAAAAACAATACTGAAAAATACCTTGGACCTAGAGGACAAACACACAATAACCAACACCACAGAATTAGCTAACAAGATAGGGAGCATACAGATAACAGAAAATACTAAAATAGTCTCATTTGATATAAAAGACTTATATCCATCAATCCCAACAACAGAGACAATAAACATTCTATATAAAACACTACTCAACAAAACAGAAGACGTGGCATTTTCAATGCAACTCGCACGCACGCTAAAAGCCGCATAGGAGCAAAGTTACTTCAAATTTAACAACAGCATACATAGACAAATCAACGGATTAGGAATGGGAAATCCAACATCAGCAGTACTCATGGAAGTATTTATGCAAAATTTAGAAGAGAAATACGCAGAGGCCCTAAAAACGAGTTTTAAGGTAACATTCTATGCAAGATACGTGGACGATATTATAGAAGGTGATATGGAGCAGGAAATTCTGGATCTACAAAACAAACAACACAAAAACATAAAATTTACAATGAAAGTGGAAGAGTACGAAAGGATAAATTACTTACACCTAACGATTAGGGCAAACAAGAGCTTCAATAGTGTTGAATACCAAATATACAGAAAACCAACTGCTACAGACACAATCAGCCTTATCATGAATTCCACATGTGAAAATTTTTGAATAAAATATTTTGTTCAGATGGATTTTAATTTCGTGACATGAATTCCTGGAATTAAAAACATGTGTGTGAAGTTTTTTGCAAGCAAACAAATTCAAAAACTAATTTTTTCAGAAGTTAAAAACGTAAACATTCGCAAATTTTCATAACATATTTTATTCATGATACCAATTGTTCACACGTTCTGAAATTTCCATGTGAAATTTTATTTATGATAAGGCTGAATAATACACAATTTATCAAACACAATTTAGCAAATAAATTCAAAATCTAATTTTTTCGGAAGTTAAAAACGTACCCATTCGCAAATTTTCATAACATATTTTATTCATGATACCAATTGTTCACACGCTCGCGAATTTCCATGTGAAATTTTATTTATGATAAGGATGAATAATACACAATTTATTAAACAATCGTCAACAACATAAGAACGCGGCAATTAGTAACGAGACTTGAACGAATACCCCTAACTCGTGTGGCCTATATGAAATAGATAGGGATAATATATAACATAGCGCAAAATAACGGATATAAAAAAGAGCTACTTACCAAGATTAGAAAGGATATCGGAGCAAGTAAAAGACGGAACAAGAAAAGAAAACTTGGGCTACCTTTACGTATATGGGAAAATCAACATACAAACTGGCAAAATTTTTTAGGAAGCACAACATTAAGACAGCATTCCAAACAAAAAACAGCTTTGATAGAATACTGCAAAGCAGCACAAATGAAACCAACTTTCTAGATAAACAAGGAGTGTACAAATTAGCTTGTACATGCCAACACAGTTATATCGGACAAACTGGAAGAAAGATAACAACAAGATTTCGCAAGCACATAAGAGACTACAACACGAAACTGAGAGAACCAGGAATAACACCAGAATCGAATTTCGCAAACCACATATTCGACAACAAATGCACACCACAACATATTAGAAAGTTACATTCACAACATAAAGGACGGCGATTGAACGTATTATAGAACATGGAAATATACAAGCAAAAACATTTGACGGAAGAATAGTAAATAAACACTGCGTCAAAATATTTTTACACAAAAGAAAACAATTGTCCATAGTTGTAGGAAATGAACAAGATAAAATGATTACATAGAAACGTACAATTACAGATTATTACCTAAGTAGGGTTAAAACACCTGATAACTAAGTGCTGATTTACACTGGGAAACATTGTTTCCCGAAAACTTAATTTTTTTAGTGCAAAAGACCGAGATAGGAATACAAGTGGTAGATTATAAACAAAATATTAAACACAAATATAATAGTCAGACGAAAATAAGAGAAACAGGTATCAGGTAGAGACATACACAAACATATAGAGACATAATAGTAATACGAAAATAAGAGAAGCAGGTAACGGGTAAAGACACACAAAAGCGAGAGTGAAAGAGAGAGAGAGAGAGAAATAGTGAGCAAAATACAAAGGGATCAAGAGAGGAAGATAGGTATACAGACGAATTACAAAAAAACAACGGACAACAGAAAAACGATTTAGTGTTCAATAGAACATTGAAGATGTCACGTAGCCGAAACCAGTTTGTTTATCAACCAAATTTGACGTCAGATGACGAAAAATCGTTCCAAATTCAAACAAACCCCGTCGAAAAAAAAACAAAACACTCAACAAATGCATGTTAAGCTTACAACTTGGACATAATCGGAGTTTTAAACCTTTACATACTACGTCAGTGGAAGATACTTACAATAAAAGCAAAAATTTGGTTCAACAAACAATGCCTCGCATTGAATGTCACACCGATATACGCTAGAATAAAACTAAAGACTAACACAGTAGCGAGTAGTAGAACTGAGAGAAGAGCGGAAAAGAGTTTCGCAAAATTCGAAATCTAGGACTTGTATACTAAAAAACAAGTGTCAAACTCGGAACGAGTCCCAACTGATACTGATGGACATAATTTACCAAATAAATACAGGAAACGCGAGAGCAATGGAACAGAAATTTGAACAAAACTAGACAAACTAACAGGACCAACAAAAAGGAAAATATACAAAAAAGACAATTTCTACACTAGAGTATACCAGAAGGAAATATGGAGGAGAAAATTATGGATCTAATGAACAAGCAACACAAAAACATAAAATGTACAATAATAATACATACATAAAATCTACAAGAGATAGGAATAATATATAACATAGCCGAAAACAATGGAAAAAAAGACCTAGTTAACAAGATCAGAAAGGATATCGAAGCGAGTAAGAAACGGAACACAGAACAGGAACAAGAAAACAAAACGTGGGCTACCTTTACGTATATGCGAAAATCAACCTACAAACTGGCTAAACTTTTTCTAAAACACAACATTAACACAGCATTCCAGTCAAAAACAGCTTGGGTAGAATACTGCAAAACAGCACAAACGAAACAGGCTTTCTAGATAAACAAGACGTGTACAAATTATCTTGCATATGCCAACACAGTTATATCGGACAAACGTGAAGAAAGCTAAAAACAAGATTTCGCGAGCACATAAGAGACTACAAAAAGATACTGAAAGACACTGGAACAACACCAGAATAGAATTTTTCGAACCACATATTCGGCAACAATTGCACACCAGGATATATTAGAAAAACAGTTAAACTATTACATTTACAACATTAAGGACGGTGATTGAACGTATTACAGAACAGGGAAATATGCAAAGAAAAAACATGTGGCAGAAGAATAATAAATGAATTAATAGACAGTGCTTTAGATATAATATATGAACCGTTAAAATATTTTTACACAAAAGAAATAGTCAAGCCAACGTAATAGGAAATGAATAAGACAAAAAGGTAGCCCAGAAACGTACAATTACAGATTACTATTTAAAGCGTAGTATGCAGTTCTGCCTGAATTTCAGGTTCGAAATTTTGCATTTATTTCTACACCGAAAAATGGTTGTGTAGAGAAATTTGTTTTCATTCACGCAAATTCACTTAAATCTATTAATTTAAATATGCAAAAGAAAAAATTATTCACAACACTACACAAAAACAAATGTCAAATATTCCTTGAGCAAACAATTATCTGAACATTAATTTTTATTTCAGTTGACGGAAAAAAATCTCCACTAATTGGTATCACATCCCTGTGTTAGACACAATGTGTGTTGATTTTTCTTTTCAGCTGCGTACCACAAAACGGAAAGTTGCCTGAAATTTTTTAGAACCTGAATTTCAGTTTGTTTTTTTACACATACTTTTTATGGCAGCCTTAAATTCAGGCTTAACTGCATACTACACTTAAATAGGGATGCATTAAAACCGGTTTTCCAATATAAAATTCGTACAGTAATCCAACATTAACTGTCAGGCCCACGCTGTCGCCACGAGTCTTTCTTTCTTACATTTTACAATTTGTTTTTGTTTTAAATGAAAGAAAGAATCGTGCCGAAATAGTGGGCCTGGCAGTAAATTTCATAAATTTTTATGAATATGGGGGCTAATCGAGCACATTCTAAACCAAATATTAAACACAAACATAATAGTAAAAGGAAACAGGTAACAGGTAGGCACACAAAACCATATAAAGAAGAGAGAAATAGAGAGAAAAATACAAAGGTATCAAGGGAGGAATTTAGGTATACAAACAGATTACAAAAGAAAAAGGTCAACAGCAAAAACGATTTAGTATTCAATAGAACAGTGAAGAAGGCATATGTGCACGAAAAGAAAAACATGGTTGAGGCAACCATAATCGAAGAGCAACATACTATGATTGAATATATGGTTCAAAACAACCATATACATGGTTCAATCAACCATAACCAAACAACGATATATATGGTTCAAAATTACAATAAATGGTTTGAAATAACCATATATATGGTTAAAAACAACCATATGCATATGGTTCAAAACAACCATATATATTCTTCAAAATATGGTCTGAAATAGCCATATATATGGTTAAAATTAACCATATAAATGGTCCTAAGTAGCTATATATATTGGTTAATATAATCATATATTTATTGTTTTCTTAACCATAAATTGATTAACAAATGGACTAGAGCTAAAACATTTTATTATTTCAATTTAAATCAAAAACAAAATTTTTCAACTGGTCAGTGTGTTGAGTCTGAAATAAAAATTATTATCTACTTTCACATATATAAATACATATTTGTTGACACATGTTATAATTACAATCGGGCATGTTCTGAAAAACAATTCGGCAACTTTCAGTATAGAATCCAACTAAAAACGCACTTATTGGAGGTTGGTTTTTGTGTTTCAGATATTTCACATATATTATCAAAACAAAGCTACGAATGCACTAAATTGTCCGCTTTTGAAATTTTGCTATTTCAAAACTAAATGGTCTTCAGAACATGGCCGAACATTAATTGCCGGAATATATAAATTTTTGTTATTTTAATTTTTATTTTTTCACACCAACCGCTCACAAAAATAAACCAAACGCTGTGAAGTAAAACAGAAAACCGCTGTTGGCTGAGTAGTTAGCGCGTTTGACTACAATGCCTGGGGTCTTGAGTTCGAGACTAGTTTCAGGCAAGCCAACAACATCAGGCATTTGTCTCATGTGCATTGGTGTGTTATTGTGTTGGTTGTTGTTGGACTGTTAAAGTAATGAAGGCATAGCACTGATCACTTTGGCAGAACCGGCAGCGGGTAATACTGACATATCTTAATGCACTTCACAGCACCCTCCTTCGTCGGTATTGTAGCAAAACCATCGGCGAAGTAAAAGAACTAATAAAATGGCTACACAGCTTAAACAATTCAATGCATATACTTGCCATCACAGGGGCTCGTAATACTGCTCTACAAAAAACGCGCAATAGCTGAGTTGTAAATGAATTAAGCTTTCTATCTGTCTCCCACTTCACCACCTGTTCTCTCTACACTATCCCTTTCCCAAAGAAGGTAACACATTAATTAATTAACTGGTAGGCATTAATTGCCTGATTGTGTTAGTTCTCTTAAAAAAACAAAAAGCATTCAACAAAGGGATAGAACAAAAACTTTTTTGGAAGCAGAGAGCCATGTCTGTTTTATAACCATAGCTTTATTGCAAACAAAATAGTATAGATAAGAGCGATATTTTATTATTATAGAACCATTCTGTTGTTGAATTTTTAAATAAGCCATGATTGTAGTCAGAATTATTTCAACAATATAGTATATTGTTCAAGCCAACCATGTGTCAATTTTCATGAAATCTAATAATTTCATGATTAAATGTAAACGTTAGTTTTTTTGCCTTATAGTATATTTCCACCGGCATGATTGAGACAAATCATGGTGATTTGAGCAAATCATGTTGATTTACACATAATTTACCATACATATTGCATACGACTTTATCACTTCAAAGTAGGTGATTTATTTTAAATTATGTCGAAAATACTCTTTTTCGAAGTGGATGTATCTATGCAACCCTGTGTTGCTTTTAAAATTACAAACTCTATCAATTTTGATTGACAATTTCGAAAAAACTGACATTAAAGAATATTTAATTGATTTTAAATGTCAAACTATATATGAAAAAAAAATCAATTGTAGCTGCTGTGCACACCTTATAAAGTAAGTGCATCATTTGACTACGAAAGTTCGAACACCAAATCACTCACAAGCTCGGTGGAAACAGTTCGAAGTAATTTACTTAAATCTACGTAATTTAAAGTTGGTGGAAACATACTATTAAACTAATTAAGATTCGCAGTCATTTAATACAATAATAAGTTATTTTCCGCATTCAAATCGTCCTGTTAAGTCATTTTGTCTCATAAGCTATTTGAGACTGGCGTGGTCCGTAATAACTTTAAACTCGTGACCTTCGATGAACGCTCTGAACTTCTTAATTGCCAATATTACTGCTAGACATTCCATTTCTGTAATGGAGTAAATCCTTTGCGCCTTATTTCATTTTTGTGACATAAAGGCTATTGGTCTTTCATGTCCCTGTTCATCAATTTGTGCCAATACTGCTCCTATGCCATACATACACGCATCACACTGTAAAATAAACGGCTTTTCAAAATTTACGTGTAACAACACTGGTGCAGATGTTAATTTTTCTTTGATAATATCAAACGATATTTGGGCTTCATTTGTCCATAAAAAGGATTTTCTTGTTGATAGAAGTTCTGTCATAAAGAAGGTTAAGGAAGCATAATCATCGATAAAGCCGCGATACCACCCAGCCATACCGAGAAATTGACGAAGCTGCTTGACTGATTTGGGAGCAGGAAATTCAGAAATAGCGCTCACCTTGTCGGGATCAACTCTTAAGCATCCTTTACCAACAATATAACCCAAATATTGAACTTGTATAATAGCAAAACTACTCTTCTTAATGTTGATAGGTAAACTGACCTCTCGTAGTCGTATGGCTACATCTTTCGTCCAAGTAAACAAAAGCATTTGCCTTAAGATTATACCGAATGACTAAATCCATCAGTCTACACATTGTTTGTGGAGCATTGCACAATCCAAGCGGCATCCTTGTGAATTGATACAAAGGCCGATTAGGGATTGTGAATGCAGTCTTTGCTTTCGAGGTTTCGTCCAATTTTATCTGCAAAAAGCGTTTTCGAAATAAAATAAATTGGAGGAAGCCTTGAAATCAGTCCGTCTATGTTCGGTATAGGATATGCGTCTTTTATCGTCACCGAATTTAATTTACGACTGTCCAAACAAAACCTTACTTTTCCTGGTTTAACTATCAAAAGCTCAGGTGATGACCAAGGTGATATCTTACACTCTTCAATTACTCCTGTGCTCAACATACGATCTATCTCGTCCCATAAAACTTTTTCCCTTGCAGGAGATATGGGATAATATCTCTGCTTTATTGGTACTGCATTTCCCGTATCGATATTGTGTTCCAACAGAGATATACAGCCAAGGCCATCACGTTCGGAGTTGGGAAAATAGTCAATGATCTTCTTAAGTTCTTGATTTTGCAATGTAGATAGCAATATTTTATTAGAATCTTCTTCTGAGACAGTTTCACTTATAGAATTTATCGGTGCAATTTGTATTCCAAATTCCTTCCAAAAGTCCATTCCGCAAATAACGTCTTGGGTTATCGTTGGTATTAATAAAAATTCCACAGACTTTGCGTGTTTATTGTAATTAACATCTAAATTCACAGCTCCAATTACTCGTTGGCATTGCCCATCTGCAGTTTTAACGTTACCAATTCCATATGTATAAATTTTATCTTCAACAATTCTAGTACATACATTACCACCTATAACACTAACATTTGCGCCGCAGCCTAACAATGCAAAATGGTTTTCATTTCGGAAATTCAATGAAATGTAAGGTCTATTATCGTTGACCCTCGCTATTATCGATGAAATAAAATATTTTCTAAAAGTGTTTCTTCTATTGTAATATTCGCGAAGTCGTCTTGTAGATCTATTAAACTCTTTCTTTAATTCAGGTTAATTGAAAATTCTATTTCTAGTGCGAATATACTCCTCTAAGCGAATATGGAATGGCCTTTGCAGAGGGTGAATTTTAGTCTTATCCGGTTTTGTTGTCTCATCAGATTTATTTGTCATAATAGGTATGAATGGTTTTTGATTTTCTTTGTTTATTATAGAGTTTGTGTTAGCACAATTTTCTAGTTTTGCTTCGGATGCCCGTCCCTCTTCACGCGGACATCCTTTAACTCGTTTCCCCGCTTTTGTAAGCAAGCTGAACATTGCGACTTATAAATATTCTTTGCTCCGCATCCATAGCAGAACACCGTTCGACTATCCAACATTTACTAGACTGTACTACTAAACAAACTTCTACGTTATCCTCCAAAGATTCTACTTCTTCTTCACGTTGTTCCTTAGAAACGACTTCTGAAACTTTTCCTTTTACAAAGGAACGTTTGTTAAAATTAAATTTTTCCATATCCTTAATAAATTTTTCGTGTGGCCCCACGTTAGGCGCCAAAATCTCTGTAACGAATCATTGTCAAGATGAAGTATCATGGGACTGTGGCTACCTATCAGTTCCGGCTGTGCTCGTCATTTTATTCCCAGATAAAGAAAATTAGTTTACAAATGTGAATAAATTACAGACGATTTAAATTTTAGGTAGCAAAAGGAAGTTGGGAACAACAATTCACATAGTATTAAAATTAAAAGAAAATAATAATAAAGAATTGATGTAAGGTGTGTAGCTACAGGTGTAATTTGCTCCACAATTCGGAAACCAGCCCTACCATGCTGACTAATTTTCGATTAGTTGTCAGCCCAAGATAACATCGAATCTTAACCCGCCTACCTCATTCTAATAACTTCACCTTTCGTAATAAAATTAATAAAAATTCAGTCCATTTTCAGATATTAAAACTATATTTAGAAAATCTGTACATAACATGAACTAAACATTGTAGAATATTATTGTTTTAAATCGCTATGTGTCGAAAGAATGTAGTTCAACTAAGATACCCTGTACAATGGATGCAATATGTATATTTTGTTTTCTTTTATACTAAAAAAAATTTGTTTTAACGTTTCAGTATTATTTCAAAACAAATAAAATAGTTTACAAACAAAAATAATCAAAGTTTTATTTAACATTATTTTACCGAATTAATGTTAACGCGAAATATTATAGTTAACAGTCATTTATTAATGTTACTTTCAAATGAAATTAATTTGAATTCATGTTAGTAATTGTAGATTTATATGTTGTTATGTATTTTTATTTATCTTTTTATTTAATAAAACTTACTTGGTATTTATCCATCGTTGTCAACAGGCGCCGGAAGACTGTAGTCTGGATGCATACCTTAATTATGCTCAATTATTGAGGAAGTTATTGGACTTTTTTGTATATTGTGTGGATTGCATTACTTTAGAGACTTTTTTAATATCTCATAATACGATCCACAAAATTTACGATTAATATATTTTGTGCATTTCTTTGATAGGATATTGATTAAGTAATCAATATAATATTAAAAAATAAAATTAAAAAAAATTAACCGGAGCCAAATAGATTAATTTTGTTATAACTCTCGATTGCAAATTATTTTAAATGATTAGTTCTTTTCATTAATGCACCTTAATGCAGTGGAATGAGTGAGTGTTTAAGCAAATATTATGCAATAAATGGATAACGTTAATAATGTTATTATCTTTTATGTTTAAATTGTTGTAAAATTTGTAATTGGGAGCAATCTGAGAAAACGTTTGATTATCCGAGGCAATATCTGATAACAGCATCAAGATAGCAGAATTAAATTTGTTAATGAAAATTCAAGTTAACAGCAGCAAAATACGAATATTAAGTTTTTTTGAAAGTTATTGTTAACAGCCGAAAAGGTGGCAAAATTTATGGTTTTTTTAGAAAAAATTTTGTTAATTGCAGCAACTTAGCTTCTACGTGCCGATTAACCCTTAGCCACCGCTCCAATCCTATCAATCGCATATATTGGAATAACGATTCGGTCTCTAAAATTATTCTTAGAATAAAACAGTTATTTTAACAAGCTTTTCCGCATAATCTGGTTATAACACTAATTCTTACCACTATTCAGCACACCAAAAATTTCTATAAATACTGATATTTCTATCTCCTATATCCTTCAGGCAATAATTATGCAGCAATCCAAATTAACAAAAACTATTATTATTTTTTCTTTTCCTAAATTTACTCACACAACTTTTCCTTTTAAATTTTACTTTTTGAATGAAAAATTTTCCAAATTTTCAATAAAATATAAAATTTCTAAAGCAAAGCTTCATGATAAAAAAAATTATTTAATTACACCCTAAACAAAATGTTAGTAAAAACAAAGGAAGTACCACCACAAAACATATTAATAGCAAAACCTGCTGCAGCTATTAATCTGAAAAATGGTAATCTGTTTAATTGATGAATTAAATTTGTTGAATACTAAGTCCAAATATCTTTAATGTGGTACACGGTCCTATGGCCAGTATTTACATCTTCAAGCTCGTAGTTAATATTACCAATTCTTCTTTTAACCACTGCTTTTAGCCCTGTTGGAGCAAGCTTAGCGTTGAAATGTTCTATCAGCGAGCTTTGCGTAAAATTTCGTCGTATTACCGATTGCCCAATATAAAATTTCCGATTTTTAGATCTGAGATTATAAGATTTTGAATTTCTCTCATAAGCTTCTTTCATTTTTGATTGTATGTAATTGCGTAATAGAGAAAAATTGTCTTGCCTTTTTATTTGTGTGTCTACTTCAGCCAAGAGTTTAAGATTACGCAAAATTGTAGTCATCTCCATGATTTATCATCGTTTGTCCAAAAACCAGTTCATACGGAGTTTGTCCAATCGTTTGGTGTAGACTACTTCGAATGGCGCAATTGACACTTGGCAAATATTTATCCCATTGGCGTTGATCGTTTCGAACAAAAGAACAAAGTGCTTCATTTATGGATCGATTGACCCGTTTACACGCATTTGACTGGGGACTGTACACTGCAGTGAATTGATGTTTAATACCAAATTTATCTAACAAACTTCCAAATTCTTTAGATTTAAATTAACTCCCATTATAGGAGACAATAACCTCTGGTACCCCAAAGGATGTAAATATGTCATTGCTAATATAATCTACAATAGATTTCGTGATAAACTTTTTAAGGGGTTTCAAGAATGTAAATTTTGTGAAGTGATCTAGAATAATCAAGATACCAATGTTTCCGGTCTTAGTACGAGGTAATGGCCCAATAAGGTCCATATATAGCCTCTGAAACGGTCTTTCTGTATATACCATTTGACCCATAGGTGGTTTGAGTGTATAAGTTGGTGCTTTGGAAGTTTTGCAGGATTCACGATTTGTTATATAATTCTTCACATCAACAGCCACCTTCGGCCAAAAGAAAAAATCTCTTATACGATGTAACGTTTTGGCAATGCCACCATGTGATGCATTTGGTACGTCATGCGAGGCATAGATAACGTCTTTTCGTAGTTCAGATGGTACATACAATTTCCACGACTCCGATTCATCTTCTTGCCCAGATGAGAATTTCGTTCTTTTATAAATCTGCTTTAGAAAATTCGTTTCTTAAGGTTTTGTATTCTTGACTTTCAAATGCCTCGGAATTCAGGTCAATTGTAGGTAGAACTTGTAAATCTAATTCTTCTATTCTAGTGTCATCACTAAAGCCTCGAGACAAAGCATCTGGTACAACATTATACTTTCCTTTGCGGTCTTCTATCGTAAAATCGAATCCTTGGAGTTTCAGAGCCCATCTAGCCAATCGTCCTGTTAAGTCCTTTTGTCTCATAAGCTATTTGAGACTGGCGTGGTCCGTAATAACTTTAAACTCGTGACCTTCGATGAACGCTCTGAACTTCTTAATTGCCAATATTACTGCTAGACATTCCATTTCTGTAATGGAGTAAATCCTTTGCGCCTTATTTAATTTTTGTGACATAAAGGCTATTGGTCATTCATGTCCCTGTTCATCAATTTGTGCCAATACTGCTCCTATGCCATACATACACGCGTCACACTGTAAAATAAACGGCTTTTCAAAATTTACGTGTAACAACACTGGTGCAGATGTTAATTTTTCTTTGATAATATCAAACGATATTTGGGCTTCATTAGTCCATAAAAAGAATTTTCTTGTTGATAGAAGTTCTGTCATAAAGAAGGTTAAGGAAGCATAATCATCGATAAAGCCGCGATACCACCCAGCCATACCGAGAAATTGACGAAGCTGCTTGACTGATTTGGGAGCAGGAAATTCAGAAATAGCGCTCACCTTGTCGGGATCAACTCTTAAGCATCCTTTACCAACAATATAACCCAAATATTGAACTTGTATAATAGCAAAACTACTCTTCTTAATGTTGATAGGTAAACTGACCTCTCGTAGTCGTATGGCTACATCTTTCGTCCAAGTAAACAAAAGCATTTGCCTTAAGATTATACCGAATGACTAAATCCATCAGTCTACACATTGTTTGTGGAGCATTGCACAATCCAAGCGGCATCCTTGTGAATTGATACAAAGGCCGATTAGGGATTGTGAATGCAGTCTTTGCTTTCGAGGTTTCGTCCAATTTTATCTGCAAAAAGCGTTTTCGAAATAAAATAAATTGGAGGAAGCCTTGAAATCAGTCCGTCTATGTTCGGTATAGGATATGCGTCTTTTATCGTCACCGAATTTAATTTACGACTGTCCAAACAAAACCTTACTTTTCCTGGTTTAACTATCAAAAGCTCAGGTGATGACCAAGGTGATATCTTACACTCTTCAATTACTCCTGTGCTCAACATACGATCTATCTCGTCCCATAAAACTTTTTCCCTTGCAGGAGATATGGGATAATATCTCTGCTTTATTGGTACTTGCATTTCCGTATCGATATTGTGTTCCAACAGAGATATACAGCCAAGGCCATCACGTTCGGAGTTGGGAGAATAGTCAATGATCTTCTTAAGTTCTTGATTTTGCAATGTAGATAGCAATATTTTATTAGAATCTTCTTCTGAGACAGTTTCACTTATAGAATTTATCGGTGCAATTTGTATTCCAAATTCCTTCCAAAAGTCCATTCCGCAAATAACGTCTTGGGTTATCGTTGGTATTAATAAAAATTCCACAGACTCTGCGTGTTCATTGTAATTAACATCTAAATTCACAGCTCCAATTACTCGTTGGCATTGCCCATCTGCAGTTTTTAACGTTACCAATTCCATATGTATAAATTTTATCTTCAACAATTCTAGTACATACATTACCACCTATAACACTAACATTTGCGCCGCAGCCTAACAATGCAAAATGGTTTTCATTTCGGAAATTCAATGAAATGTAAGGTCTATTATCGTTGACTCTCGCTATTATCGATGAAATAAAATATTTTCTAAAAGTGTTTCTTCTATTGTAATATTCGCGAAGTCGTCTTGTAGATCTATTAAACTCTTTCTTTAATTCAGGTTCATTGAAAATTCTATTTCTAGTGCGAATATACTCCTCTAAGCGAATATGGAATGGCCTTTGCAGAGGGTGAATTTTAGTCTTATCCGGTTTTGTTGTCTCATCAGATTTATTTGTCATAATAGGT
>CATQFL010000219.1:0-14564 GCA_956483635.1 Panzeria rudis
AGAAAATTCCCAACGAAACTGTGTTTCGCAAAAAATTTTCTATAGAAAATTCCCAACGAAACTGTGTTTCGCAAAAAATTTTCTATAGAAAATTCCCAACGAAACTGTGTTTCGCAAAAAATTTTCTATAGAAAATTCCCAACGAAACTGTGTTTCGCAAAAAATTTTCTATAGAAAATTCCCAACGAAACTGTGTTTCGCAAAAAATTTTCTATAGAAAATTCCCAACGAAACTGTGTTTCGCAAAAAATTTTCTATAGAAAATTCCCAACGAAACTGTGTTTCGCAAAAAATTTTCTATAGAAAATTCCCAACGAAACTGTGTTTCGCAAAAAATTTTCTATAGAAAATTCCCAACGAAACTGTGTTTCGCAAAAAATTTTCTATAGAAAATTCCCAACGAAACTGTGTTTCGCAAAAAATTTTCTATAGAAAATTCCCAACGAAACTGTGTTTCGCAAAAAATTTTCTATAGAAAATTCCCAACGAAACTGTGTTTCGCAAAAAATTTTCTATAGAAAATTCCCAACGAAACTGTGTTTCGCAAAAAATTTTCTATAGAAAATTCCCAACGAAACTGTGTTTCGCAAAAAATTTTCTATAGAAAATTCCCAACGAAACTGTGTTTCGCAAAAAATTTTCTATAGAAAATTCCCAACGAAACTGTGTTTCGCAAAAAATTTTCTATAGAAAATTCCCAACGAAACTGTGTTTCGCAAAAAATTTTCTATAGAAAATTCCCAACGAAACTGTGTTTCGCAAAAAATTTTCTATAGAAAATTCCCAACGAAACTGTGTTTCGCAAAAAATTTTCTATAGAAAATTCCCAACGAAACTGTGTTTCGCAAAAAATTTTCTATAGAAAATTCCCAACGAAACTGTGTTTCGCAAAAAATTTTCTATAGAAAATTCCCAACGAAACTGTGTTTCGCAAAAAATTTTCTATAGAAAATTCCCAACGAAACTGTGTTTCGCAAAAAAATTTCTATAGAAAATTCCCAACGAAACTGTTTCGCAAAAAATTTTCTATAGAAAATTCCCAACGAAACTGTGTTTCGCAAAAAATTTTCTATAGAAAATTCCCAACGAAACTGTGTTTCGCAAAAAATTTTCTATAGAAAATTCCCAACGAAACTGTGTTTCGCAAAAAATTTTCTATAGAAAATTCCCAACGAAACTGTGTTTCGCAAAAAATTTTCTATAGAAAATTCCCAACGAAACTGTGTTTCGCAAAAAATTTTCTATAGAAGAAAATTCCCAACGAAACTGTGTTTCGCAAAAAATTTTCTATAGAAGAAAATTCCCAACGAAACTGTGTTTCGCAAAAAATTTTCTATAGAAGAAAATTCCCAACGAAACTGTGTTTCGCAAAAAATTTTCTATAGAAGAAAATTCCCAACGAAACTGTGTTTCGCAAAAAATTTTCTATAGAAGAAAATTCCCAACGAAACTGTGTTTCGCAAAAAATTTTCTATAGAAGAAAATTCCCAACGAAACTGTGTTTCGCAAAAAATTTTCTATAGAAGAAAATTCCCAACGAAACTGTGTTTCGCAAAAAATTTTCTATAGAAGAAAATTCCCAACGAAACTGTGTTTCGCAAAAAATTTTCTATAGAAAATTCCCAACGAAACTGTGTTTCGCAAAAAATTTTCTATAGAAAATTCCCAACGAAACTGTGTTTCGCAAAAAATTTTCTATAGAAAATTCCCAACGAAACTGTGTTTCGCAAAAAATTTTCTATAGAAAATTCCCAACGAAACTGTGTTTCGCAAAAAATTTTCTATAGAAAATTCCCAACGAAACTGTGTTTCGCAAAAAATTTTCTATAGAAAATTCCCAACGAAACTGTGTTTCGCAAAAAATTTTCTATAGAAAATTCCCAACGAAACTGTGTTTCGCAAAAAATTTTCTATAGAAAATTCCCAACGAAACTGTGTTTCGCAAAAAATTTTCTATAGAAAATTCCCAACGAAACTGTGTTTCGCAAAAAATTTTCTATAGAAAATTCCCAACGAAACTGTGTTTCGCAAAAAATTTTCTATAGAAAATTCCCAACGAAACTGTGTTTCGCAAAAAATTTTCTATAGAAAATTCCCAACGAAACTGTGTTTCGCAAAAAATTTTCTATAGAAAATTCCCAACGAAACTGTGTTTCGCAAAAAATTTTCTATAGAAAATTCCCAACGAAACTGTGTTTCGCAAAAAATTTTCTATAGAAAATTCCCAACGAAACTGTGTTTCGCAAAAAATTTTCTATAGAAAATTCCCAACGAAACTGTGTTTCGCAAAAAATTTTCTATAGAAAATTCCCAACGAAACTGTGTTTCGCAAAAAATTTTCTATAGAAAATTCCCAACGAAACTGTGTTTCGCAAAAAATTTTCTATAGAAAATTCCCAACGAAACTGTGTTTCGCAAAAAATTTTCTATAGAAAATTCCCAACGAAACTGTGTTTCGCAAAAAATTTTCTATAGAAAATTCCCAACGAAACTGTGTTTCGCAAAAAAATTTCTATAGAAAATTCCCAACGAAACTGTTTCGCAAAAAATTTTCTATAGAAAATTCCCAACGAAACTGTGTTTCGCAAAAAATTTTCTATAGAAAATTCCCAACGAAACTGTGTTTCGCAAAAAATTTTCTATAGAAAATTCCCAACGAAACTGTGTTTCGCAAAAAATTTTCTATAGAAAATTCCCAACGAAACTGTGTTTCGCAAAAAATTTTCTATAGAAAATTCCCAACGAAACTGTGTTTCGCAAAAAATTTTCTATAGAAAATTCCCAACGAAACTGTGTTTCGCAAAAAATTTTCTATAGAAAATTCCCAACGAAACTGTGTTTCGCAAAAAATTTTCTATAGAAAATTCCCAACGAAACTGTGTTTCGCAAAAAATTTTCTATAGAAAATTCCCAACGAAACTGTGTTTCGCAAAAAATTTTCTATAGAAAATTCCCAACGAAACTGTGTTTCGCAAAAAATTTTCTATAGAAAATTCCCAACGAAACTGTGTTTCGCAAAAAATTTTCTATAGAAAATTCCCAACGAAACTGTGTTTCGCAAAAAATTTTCTATAGAAAATTCCCAACGAAACTGTGTTTCGCAAAAAATTTTCTATAGAAAATTCCCAACGAAACTGTGTTTCGCAAAAAATTTTCTATAGAAAATTCCCAACGAAACTGTGTTTCGCAAAAAATTTTCTATAGAAAATTCCCAACGAAACTGTGTTTCGCAAAAAATTTTCTATAGAAAATTCCCAACGAAACTGTGTTTCGCAAAAAATTTTCTATAGAAAATTCCCAACGAAACTGTGTTTCGCAAAAAATTTTCTATAGAAAATTCCCAACGAAACTGTGTTTCGCAAAAAATTTTCTATAGAAAATTCCCAACGAAACTGTGTTTCGCAAAAAATTTTCTATAGAAAATTCCCAACGAAACTGTGTTTCGCAAAAAATTTTCTATAGAAAATTCCCAACGAAACTGTGTTTCGCAAAAAATTTTCTATAGAAAATTCCCAACGAAACTGTGTTTCGCAAAAAATTTTATATAGAAAATTCCCAACGAAACTGTGTTTCGCAAAAAATTTTCTATAGAAAATTCCCAACGAAACTGTGTTTCGCAAAAAATTTTCTATAGAAAATTCCGAACGAAACTGTGTTTTGCAAAAAATTTTCTATAGAAAATTCCCAACGAAACTGTGTTTCGCAAAAAATTTTCTATAGAAAATTCCCAACGAAACTGTGTTTCGCAAAAAATTTTCTATAGAAAATTCCCAACGAAACTGTGTTTCGCAAAAAAATTTCTATAGAAAATTCCCAACGAAATTGTGTTTCGCAAAAAAATTTCTATAGAAAATTCCCAACGAAACTGTGTTTCGCAAAAAATTTTCTATAGAAAATTCCCAACGAAACTGTGTTTCGCAAAAAATTTTCTATAGAAAATTCCCAACGAAACTGTGTTTCGCAAAAAATTTTCTATAGAAGAAAATTCCCAACGAAACTGTGTTTCGCAAAAAATTTTCTATAGAAAATTCCCAACGAAACTGTGTTTCGCAAAAAATTTTCTATAGAAAATTCCCAACGAAACTGTGTTTCGCAAAAAATTTTCTATAGAAAATTCCCAACGAAACTGTGTTTCGCAAAAAATTTTCTATAGAAAATTCCCAACGAAACTGTGTTTCGCAAAAAATTTTATATAGAAAATTCCCAACGAAACTGTGTTTCGCAAAAAATTTTCTATAGAAAATTCCCAACGAAACTGTGTTTCGCAAAAAATTTTCTATAGAAAATTCCGAACGAAACTGTGTTTTGCAAAAAATTTTCTATAGAAAATTCCCAACGAAACTGTGTTTCGCAAAAAATTTTCTATATAAAAAATTCCCAACGAAACTGTGTTTCGCAAAAAAATTTCTATAGAAAATTCCCAACGAAATTGTGTTTCGCAAAAAAATTTCTATAGAAAATTCCCAACGAAACTGTGTTTCGCAAAAAATTTTCTATAGAAAATTCCCAACGAAACTGTGTTTCGCAAAAAATTTTCTATAGAAAATTCCCAACGACACTGTTTCGCAATATTTTTTTTATAGCAAATGACACTTTTTCCCAATATTTTTTATAGACAATACAAGCGAAACTGTTTCGCAAAATTTTCTATAGAAATATCAAACGAAACAGTTTTTGTGACTCCTTGTCATCATATTGATGACACTTAGTCATCATGTGTATGTCACAGAAAAATAAAAATGAATGATGTTATGTAGATATTTTATATGGTGACTTGGCTGAGGTAGTAAAAGCGTTAGGTTAGAAACAAGCGCTGAATTATGTGTGTCAGAAACGAACCCACTTGTCATGATGTCAAATTGCATCAGTATAACAATTTTTTTTTAATATAAACTCTAATAAACTGTGGTATACCTCCAGAATGTTCCCTACTTTCACAAAAATGAATTATTTGTTTAACTTTTAAATCTAATTTATTGTGCTAAATTTCTATAGTTTTATAATATTTAACAGCAAAAATATAATGAAAATCATAATTATTAATCATTTATGACGTTGGTTTCATGCATAAGAGTTCTTTAGTTTTTTTTTTCCTTCACTTTTTATATTTTTTTCTGCCTTTTTGTAAAGTTTCTTGCCTCCCAATGAATTTAGCTGCAGGCGTGCAATCCGTAACAAATTAGAAAATTTTTTTAACTTAACTATTTAATACTTGTTAAACACAATTTTTCAAATAAATTTTCAGCAAAATATTGAACAATTAATTACACTTTTACAAGCACGTGTAGCTGCCAGACTGGTTGGTCATATTGTAATTTCAGTTGAATGTAAAATTTTTTCTTTTTTTTTTTCTTCGGCAACATTTTCTTGTAAATCGTACAAAATTTTAGTTTTAAAAATAATAAATTAAATCAAGCCTAAAAAATTCCATTAAGAAGTAAAATATTAAACATAATTTGTCTGGCCGCATAAATTGAATTGATATCAGAATAAATAATTCGAGAACATAGATGTGAACCAAAGTGATCAGTCTGTACTTGTATCACATCTTGTATTTTACATGTTAAATACGAATTATACTCGTAAATTATATTTTGAGTTGTAAACACAACAATTTTTGATTTAAAAGTTCATTTAAGAATTCAAATTTAATTTGAATTTTCGGTAGAAAATTTTTGGCGAAACAGTTTCGTTGGGAATTTTCTATAGAAAATTTTTGGCGAAACAGTTTCGTTGGGAATTTTCTATAGAAAATTTTTGGCGAAACAGTTTCGTTGGGAATTTTCTATAGAAAATTTTTGGCGAAACAGTTTCGTTGGGAATTTTCTATAGAAAATTTTTGGCGAAACAGTTTCGTTGGGAATTTTCTATAGAAAATTTTTGGCGAAACAGTTTCGTTGGGAATTTTCTATAGAAAATTTTTGGCGAAACAGTTTCGTTGGGAATTTTCTATAGAAAATTTTTGGCGAAACAGTTTCGTTGGGAATTTTCTATAGAAAATTTTTGGCGAAACAGTTTCGTTGGGAATTTTCTATAGAAAATTTTTGGCGAAACAGTTTCGTTGGGAATTTTCTATAGAAAATTTTTGGCGAAACAGTTTCGTTGGGAATTTTCTATAGAAAATTTTTGGCGAAACAGTTTCGTTGGGAATTTTCTATAGAAAATTTTTGGCGAAACAGTTTCGTTGGGAATTTTCTATAGAAAATTTTTGGCGAAACAGTTTCGTTGGGAATTTTCTATAGAAAATTTTTGGCGAAACAGTTTCGTTGGGAATTTTCTATAGAAAATTTTTGGCGAAACAGTTTCGTTGGGAATTTTCTATAGAAAATTTTTGGCGAAACAGTTTCGTTGGGAATTTTCTATAGAAAATTTTTGGCGAAACAGTTTCGTTGGGAATTTTCTATAGAAAATTTTTGGCGAAACAGTTTCGTTGGGAGTTTTCTATAGAAAATTTTTGGCGAAACAGTTTCGTTGGGAATTTTCTATAGAAAATTTTTGGCGAAACAGTTTCGTTGGGAATTTTCTATAGAAAATTTTTGGCGAAACAGTTTCGTTGGGAATTTTCTATAGAAAATTTTTTGCGAAACATTTTCGTTGGGAATTTTCTATAGAAAATTTTTGGCGAAACAGTTTCGTTGGGAATTTTCTATAGAAAATTTTTGGCGAAACAGTTTCGTTGGGAATTTTCTATAGAAAATTTTTGGCGAAACAGTTTCGTTGGGAATTTTCTATAGAAAATTTTTGGCGAAACAGTTTCGTTGGGAATTTTCTATAGAAAATTTTTGGCGAAACAGTTTCGTTGGGAATTTTCTATAGAAAATTTTTGGCGAAACAGTTTCGTTGGGAATTTTCTATAGAAAATTTTTGGCGAAACAGTTTCGTTGGGAATTTTCTATAGAAAATTTTTGGCGAAACAGTTTCGTTGGGAATTTTCTATAGAAAATTTTTGGCGAAACAGTTTCGTTGGGAATTTTCTATAGAAAATTTTTGGCGAAACAGTTTCGTTGGGAATTTTCTATAGAAAATTTTTTGCGAAACAGTTTCGTTGGGAATTTTCTATAGAAAATTTTTGGCGAAACAGTTTCGTTGGGAATTTTCTATAGAACATTTTTTTGTTATATTTTTTTATATTTTTTTATCTGAACCTTTATAGCCTTGTTAGTTTTATAAACTTAGTTATGGGAAATTTATTAGTTTACTAAAGCAATTAATAAATTACAATTATAAAACAAAAAAATGTCATAAATTATTACCAAAAACAAAAGAAATAAATATCTAAATAAACTGTTTCAAGCATTTGTTAATTCTTTTTTATTCCAAAGGAATGTGTTGACCAAAACGAGAAAAAAAACTTAAAGATACCAACCACCACTTTGGACTTCTTCTTGGTCAGAAGTTTTATTCCAACAATTTTGTTTGTTGTGTTTTTTTCTTTTCGTTGCTGGTTGTCATTATTCAAAAAATAAAACAAGTCCTTCCTGTTTCAAACTGGCAAACACTACAAAACAATTTTAAGAAACAAGTCGGGGTATTATGTAAGAGGAGTTGAATAGCGACTTTGAAATACGCTACGCTGTTAAAGTTTCTAGAGATGTTAGATACATATGCTGAAATTAGAAATCTGCTATAGCGTGACTAATTACATAGTAAAAGAACATTTTGATAGCAGTTAAATTTTGCTTCAGACTTGGGTTCGCTCTTTGTAAGATTTTCTTGCCAACTTTTATACCAAAATACCCTACACATTCAATAAACAAAATGTGACAACTTCAATTGGAAAAATTAAAAAAAAAATCTATAAATAATTTGTTATCAAAAACCAAAAAAAAAAAGTTCTAAAAATTCAAGCAGGTTCTTTCTTACGAGGCTTGAGTAGCTAGATTTTTATAGTTTCTTGTTTATTTTTATAAATATTCGATATGACACCTGCTTTAAGGTGGTACACTAGAAATATTCATTCACACACACGCACACAACAAGTGACCGCCTGTTTTATGGACAAAAATTATTTACATGGGAGTTGCACCAGGACAACCGTATCGTACGTATGAGAAAGTACTTGTTTGTGTTTGAATTAAAGAAAAAAAGTGGTATCACAATCATGATGTTGTAAGAAGTTGTTGGCTAAACATGAATTGTGTGTGTTTGTGCCACAAAATGTATTGCAGCAAATAAATTTTTGTTGCATATATTCAACAATATTGTATGCAACAATATTATTTGTATGAGCGGAGAGTTAGTGAGTGAATGAGTGAGTGTGGTGGCAGCCAGTATTTAATATGCAGATTGTGTTCTTGCAATATTCAGTCAGTCGATTATTAAAGTTATTTTTTTCCTTTTTCTTATATATTTTCTTGTGAATGCCCTACTTTAAGGATAAGGTTGGTATTGATTCTTCCAAACATTAGCTTATTTGCGGTTGATTTGAAAAAAAACTAAAAATATTACACTGTACAACAAAGTCCATTTTTTTAAATAACAAGCTTCTAACGATTGATTCTGGTAGAATGCACCAAAAAAATATCCACGTGTATCGGCGTTTTGAAAGTTTACATACATAGAAAAAAATAACGATGTAAAATCAATATGCCGCAATTTTAATTGGAAATCATATTAAATTTATGAGAAATAATTTGTGTGACTTGTTGTTGTTAATTTTGATATTCGTGTTGTGTAAAAGTAAATAGGCGGGCGACAAATAGCCAACAAGCTTCGCATTACCCGCGAAATTTTCCTGCTGCTGATTAAAAATTACCATTGTTTCATATTGTGTTTAAAGGAAAAATTATTAATCTAATCTTAAATCTCTTTCATTTAATATTTTTCACCGTTAAAATAACATTGTTATCAACGTCAAATTTCATTTTAAATCAATGTGACTTTAACTTTAATTTCAAATAATTTTTATGGTAAATCATTAATTAAATCATGATGAATTAAAATTAGATTCATGTTACATACGATTGTATTTATTTAGTGTATATCTAAAGAACATTTTGAAGCTGTTATGGCTGCAGTTATTAGCACGTTGACTACCAAGCAAATGGCCTGGCTTCAAATCTTGGGCTGAGGCAGCCAACTACAACACAAAATTTTTCTGATGCTTATGCTAAGTAAAATAATTAATAAAGTCATGTTGTTTCAACTTGATGTAACTTTAATTCAACATGATTCGTCGTGTTGCTTCAATATCAAATTCACGTTGTTTCAACTTTGATTCAACGTAATTATTCGTGTTATTTCAGTATCAATAAAATCCACGTTGTTTCAACTTGAAATAACTTTGATTCAACATGATTCTTCGTATAACTTCCTTTTGATTTAAATCAACATGAAATATAGTTATTTCAAAAGAAAAATTTTCTTTGACGTTTATTGTAAAATCATATTGAATTAACATGATACATGATATATTTTAAATTAACATTTGCTCAATTCACAACCTGTTGTAAGTGTTGTAGATCGTAAAAATGTGGTTGGTAATTTCCACAGAAAGATGTTTCTAAACAAATGTTTATTTGGAAATTACCAACAACATTTATACGATCTGCAACACGTACAACAGGTTGTGAATTGGCCAATTGTTTTCGACGATTTTAATATAAAATATTACTGTGCGTATAAGATGTGTTACGTATGTAAAACATCACGAGGAACGTTTTGGTGGAACATTTTAACCCTCTAACTCTTCGATCTATGGGTCATTGTTTCCCTTAAAAAAGGGGGAAAAAACTCACCTTCAGCGGCGATATAGAGCACTTAAATAAATAATTTCTGGCGTTCAAGTTGAGTCTGGAGCTTGGATGTGTTTAAAGACCTATAGTAGAATTTAATGGCAAATATTTTTGTAAAGTATTTCAGGCCGATATATTGACGCTTAACGGAAGTTTTTTATCCCTCTTTTTTAAGGAAGGGACAAAACGTTCCATACAACGAAGAGTTAGAGTTTTAAAATGTTCGACAAAAATGTTTCTCGTGGTGTTTTACATAAAAGTGCTGAACACATCTCATTTCAAATGTTTTTGTTGTGTCCTTTGAAAGTATAGTAAAATATTCCATAAAACAAACGCGTAAATTTTAAAATGAAAACTGCTTTAGCATGATTTAACAGATTATAAATAAGTGTACATAAGTTTCTTTTTTTGTAAGACTGTCCGTTATGTGCTAAAAACGAAGACCGAAAATACTGTTTATATTCTCTTCATACGAATTGGCGTGTATGCATGCTATTGATTTTCCACATTAAGAATGTGTGAATTTTTTCCAAAAACGAGATTCAATTTATAACGGTTTTAAAATATTTGCATTTGCTTCTCTTATTTCACACATTAAATTTTTGAAAAATATTAGATATTATAATTTTTTTTAGTTGTTGTTGTTCGCAGTCTTATGTATTGAGCGTTACGCTCTTTATTACGCTTCATTATTCAGCTTAATTATTAAAATTGCACTAACAACATACACTAAAACAAGAGCGTAGGTTTGTATTTCTAAATATTTAAAAGTTTTGTGAACTCTGTTATATATTGTTATACTGCAAAACGTTTCATCAATCAATAATCGTGTGTATCCAAAAAAAATTTATTAAAAGTTATCCAGTATTTTTTTCTAATTTAATTGTAATTTTTTGCGTATAAATAAGGAGTTTATGTTAGAACTCATTGAAGATTATATATCTGAATTGTTTTAAATTCAAAACATGGTGTGTGTTCTGAAAAATATTGAATTCGTAAGAAAATGTATTGAGCGTTACGTAAAAAATTTTAAAATATAATTTACCTTTAAATTGTAGGTCGTCGAAAAAAGTTAACAGCAGCTTAAGGGTAGAAAAGATATAAAGAACATTAGCTGATTAAAAATTTCTAATTTGCTTTGAAAAAATTTTGCTTCTGCTGCACTGTGGGTTTAATTATATTTTCGAAGAATGTGGGTCATATTATTCTAAATTGACATACCTTTTAACATTGTTGGTCGATTTTATTCAAATTAGTCTTATTTGAAAGAACAGTTAGCCTACTTTTCGCTCATGTATAAATTGTTTGTAAAGAATTATTGTAATATATACACATTTTTTATTTTTCCTTGTGAACCCCAGTCAAAATTTAAAAAGTAGTCATAACTTTTAATTTCCTCATGCGATTATTATAATTATGTATAGTGCTTTCAAACCCTGTGCTCAGTTTTTGTAGTGTATTTTTTTCGCAGAAATCATTCCAAGAACTATTGCGAAAGCAAATGTAAGGCTTAATACACAAAAATGTTCAAAAATGGAAAATATATATAATTTTATTTCATGGTCCATTGAATGAGGAGAAAACTATAATATGAATCCTACATGCTCATATTTCTGTTAGTCACAGTGGAAAAAAATAAAATAAATAAATAAAACACATAAAATGTACGTTCAGAATGAGAATCACTCATAAACATGTATGTATATGATAAAAAAGGGACTGCAAAGTTCGTCATAGCCCTATGAAATACTCTACCTGGTTCCTTTCTGTTTTTTCTTTTGCAATTTAAAATATAATAAATGAATAATACCCGTATTTCGAACCACTGTCCTCTCATCTAAACTGATCACTAACATTGCGTTTTCCGTTTATATTGTTGCTCTTAGCAGCGAGAAAAAAAAGTAAAACAAAAAACTCCCAAGTAACAAACAACAATATTTGCAATAAAAAAGTACTCGTATCATGACCAAAAGAGTTTTCTTTTTATTATTCCTTTCTTTATTTTGTCCATCAACAAATGTTTTTTAATTAAAAATTACATACAACATACTCGTACATCTTTTGTAATACATTTAAGACCGAAACGTAAAAGAAGAATAAGAAAAAGCGCACACAGAGAAAAAATCGAATTTGAAACATGAGCAACTAGAGCTGTAATTTTTAAGTTAAACGAATAATCGGTTTTCTTGTACACACAGAAACATTTTATATTACAATCATCGAAAACAAGGTAAATTTAAAATTTTTCGGCAGCGATTTTACTTCATAATTGTTTCATGTTAATACAACAAAGTTATTGTAAAATAACTTCAAAGAAAATTTTTCCTCATGAAATAATTATATTTCATGTTGATTAAATATTCCAGTACAGTTAAATCAAAATGAATTTGATACCAAAATAATACGAAGAATCATATTGAATCAAAGTTATTTCATGTTGAAATAACGTGAATTCGATGCTGAAATAACACGAAGAATCATCTTGAACCAAAGTTATTTCAAGTTGAAGCAACATGAATTTAATGTAGCTATTTTATTGATTATTTTACTTGATTGATGTGTATTATCCATAGGCATCAGAAAAATTTGTCTTTTAGTTGGTTGCCCCATCCAAGATTTATATACTCGAGCCACTAGGTTGTTATATTTATTTGACGCTCTCAAAAGTATGCACGTTTTTTTTAAGTGGTTTTTAAAAGTGGTTTGATTACAAATAATATTTTCCTTATTCGTTTTCAGAAGAAGCAACTTACGGAATTGAAACCACTTCCGATCGGAATGGTATTCTGTGACATGGCAGTATGTTTAAAAAGAGTTAATTTCGTACTTATGCTCAATTAGTTCTCGGCATTGCCTTGCGTTTAAACAATAATACGTGTTTGGCACTTTTATGTAAAACACCACGGGGAAAATTTTCGTAAAACATTTTAGCCCGCTTTATCACCGCTGAAGGGGAGTTTTTTTTGCCCTCTTTCCAAGAAAGGGACGAAAACGTCCATACACGTAAGAGTTAGGGGGTTCCACAAAAAATGTTACTAGTAGTGTTCTACATAAAAATTATGAGCAAATCTTATACATCATATGTGAGAATTACACGGTTTTCTATGCCTGACTAACTAAAACAATGTTCAAACGAATGGGAGCTATAATTCCTTCTAAAATGAACTGCAGATGTAATTGCTAAAACTACATGGATGATTCTCATTCTAGACGTACATTTTGAGTTTTTTTGTTGTTGTTTACCAATGTAACTAAATGAAATATCAGAAGGTAGGATTCATATTATAGTTTTCGCCTCATTCAATGGCTCATGAAATAAAACTATATTTTTCGATTTTTTAACATTGTGGTGTATTGAGCGTTACATTTGTTTTCGCGGGGAATGATTTTTGCGAAAAAATACAACACAAAAAATGGGTATAGAGTTTGAAAGCACTATACATCTACGCTCTAAAAACAAAAAAATTATAATAATCGCAGGACGAAATTAAAAGTTATGACCACTATTTCAATTTTAACTAGTGTTCACAAGGAAAAATAAAAATTTTTATATTTTAAAATAATTCTTTACAAACAATTTATACATGAGCGAAAAGTAGGCTAACTATTCTTTCAAATAAGACTAATTTGAATAAAATCGACCAACAATGTTAAAAGTTATGTCAATTTAGAATAATACAACCTACATTCTTCGAAAATATAATAAGCCCACAGTGCAGCAGGAGCAACATTTATTCAAAGCAAATCAGAAATTTGTAATCAGCTAATGTTCTTAATATCGTTTCTGCCCTTCCGCGCTGCTGTTCACTTTTTTTTGACGTCCTACAATTTAAAGGTTAATTTTATTTAAAAAACTTTTTACGTAACGCTCAATACATTTTCTTACGAATTCAATATTTTTCAGAACACACACCATTTTTGGAATTCCAAACAATTCAGATGTATAATCTTCAATGAGTTTTAATATAAACTCCTTATCTATACACTGAAAAATGTCTACTAAATTAAAAAAATAGTGGATAACACTCAATACATTTTTTTTAATACACAAGATTATTGATTCATGAAACGTTTTGCAATATAACACTTTCTAAGCAAGTTCACAAAACTTTTAAATATTTAGAAGTACAAACCTACGCTGTTATTTTCGAGTATGTTGTTAATGTAATTTAAATAATTAAACTAAGTAATGAAGCGAACTAAAAAAGCGTAACGCTCAATACACAAGCCTGCGGACAACAACAATTTAAAAAAAAATTATAATTTCTAATATTTTTAAAAAATTTGATGCATGAAATAAAAGAAACAAATGCAAATATTCTAAACCCGTTATAAATTTAATCTCGTTTTTGGCAAAATTCATAGTTTCTCAATACGGAAAGTCAACAGCATGGATTACGGACACGCCATTTTGTATGAAGAGAGTATAAAGATTATTTTCGTTCTTAGTTTTTAAGACATAATGGACAGTCTTACACGAAAAAATGGTATGTACATTTATTTATAATCTATTAATTCATGCCAAAGTAGTTTTCATTTTAAAATTTATGCGTTTATTTTATGAAATATTTTACTGGACACGAAAAAAGCATTTAAACTAAGAATCAGCCACATATTTTTTCTTTGTCTCTACTAGAATCTTTTTATTTTGAAAATGTTTGAAATGTTTAAATACCTGAACCTAATTTGTTATTTTAGTAATCGGTTCATTGTTATTGCAACACTAGTAACCAGAAATATTGGTACGTTAAACATAACGAGTAGTTGCTTTTTTATGTGTTCTTTTTCTCTTGTATTAAAATTGTAAAAGGAGTTAAAAACGCAAACGTA
>CATQFL010000220.1:0-85000 GCA_956483635.1 Panzeria rudis
TAATTATATATATATATATATATATATATATATATATATATATATATATATATATATATATATATATATATATATTTATATATATATATATATATATATATATATATATATATATATATATATATATATATATATATATATATATATATATATATATATATATATATATATATATATATATATATATATATATATATATATATGTATATATATATATATATATATATATATATATATATATATATATATATATATATATATATATATATATATATATATATATATATATATATATATATATATATATATATATATATATATATATATATATATATATATATATATATATATATATATATATATATATATATATATATATATATATATATATATATATATATATATATATATATATATATATATATATATATATATATATATATATGTATATATATATATATATATATATATATATATATATATATATATATATATATATATATATATATATATATATATATATATATATATATATATATATATTTATATATATATTGTTACGACCTTGTCAAGTTGTTTGTCTGTTGCTAGCGTTTGTTAATATCAATCCAAAACCAATCGTAGCCTTGGCTGACAAGTGTATTTCTCTGGGTGGTTACTATTTTAATGGTAAAAAGCGAAAATCAATTCCATTAGCAAAAAGGTTATCGTCGTTGTCGACCGTGGTACTCTGATTTTTTCTGCCGGCTAGACTTCAGCGAACCGTGAGTTCGTTGAACAACGCGACAAGCTGGTGGTGTTAGACGAAAGCAACAACAACCTACAAAGCAAACAAAGAAAGTACAAAGTACCACAAAGGCCTAGGATTAGATTTCATTACCCTTGAATGCGGTAGTACCCAGATGGTGTCGGATACTATTTGCCCTCTCCACGGATTATTCATTGATAATCCCCTTATGGCAACTCTTGTAAATCTTTAAGAGCGCCCCTGACTACAACACTCGTTTTGCCGTTTACGTTACCTTTTTAATGCTTATTTAATCCCGTTCCATTTTAGAACACAGTATCATATTAGAACATTTACATAGTTTCTTTTATTCAAGGCTTATTATTAGGGTTCTTATCATAAAGTACAATTCAACGTTATCGACAGAAGCTACCCTGACCTATGTCCGCAGAATACGACCCGATGCAGCAAACAGCTTACCTTAAGTTTTTTTAATATACGCACACGATCCCCCCTATACTAGATCCTAAATACTCGAGCTCAAGGAAATAGGTTTAAAAGCAAATGATACTACAATTAGGTATCACATACGCGCCGCGGAGTAATGCGCTTGGACATACGTACATTGGTACACTTCGCGAGGACAAAATTATATATATTATATATATTACCTATATATATATATATATATATATATATATATATATATATATATATATATATATATATATATATATATATATATATATATATATATATATATATATAGCTAGAAAATGCAATTAATATAATACTGAAAAGAATCTTAATATATAGATATATATATATATATATATATATATATACATATAGCACCCTATATGTATATCGATGTACGCAGAAGAAATCAAAATGCACTCGTTATAGAAAACCACCCTCGTTGCTAACAATTCAAATTACAACGAAGGCCGTGTATCCAATTACAAAAAAAACAAAGTCGCACCGGTTCCTTGATCAGTTGGGCGATTAATCCCGAATCAGAATACTTCCAACGAGCTCAAACCCTGATCAAGTCTACAACGCGCAATTTATCCATAAGTTTCTTATGCGTACTCAATTAAAGGTAAAATAATTGTAAATAACCAAAAGGAAATTGAAATTATATTAACCGGAAATTAAAATAATACTTAAAAGGAATATGAAATTAAAAGAAACTGAACAAAAAGCAATCAATCGGCGGAAATTTCGTTATAAAAGAATCGCGGGGTTAATCCCTTAACAGAATATTACAGGAGCGTGATGTTCACAAATGAGGTTAGGTATCAAAAAATCACGTTGTTAACCGTTACGTTATGATAAACTCATACCGCGCATGCTTTCAGCACTCCGTTTTTTTTTCTCACTGGTTGCCTACCGCTATTTCTAACGGCTTTTCTTATATCTATTTTCTTTACGGCGCCAACGGCTTAAAATTAACATGTATGTATACAAGCTTACCGCTACCTGCACTGTACTTCAGCTTTTTTTTTTTTTTTTAGGACCATTTACACCGTACTAACCCCTTACTTTCCTTCCATCTATCTGTACCTTAAGAGATGGTATTTGGTGATGTACCTCTGCCACAATGGTGGCCGGGAAGCCGAATGGAAAGCGGTGCCCTCAGACTGCTTCCCCTAAATAAGCTCCGGCCACTTCACGCCCTTGGACGTGGCGACCGGGCGGGTGGTTTGTGTTGTCGGAGCCGGCCTTTCACAAATAAAAACGTGCAACTTTCGTTTCTGGCGTAGTTAAGTGGCCCGGTATATCTTCTGCTACCTGGTCCCCCAGTCACGGCTGTCTTACGGCCAATACAAAATGGCTGTCTGGTCTTTACCAGAAAATTACAAAATGGCCGCCTGTTCTAAATATACGAAATTTACATTACTTTCGGCACTGCCCTATGGCATCACCTTACCTTCTTGCGCAGCGGGACAAAATAGTAGGGAAATAATCCACAAGGAATACTACACCGCCTTTGCTGTAATTTATCCTGACTTCCAGGATAAATATAAAAATTTAATATTACACACACGCGAACTTTACTTTATTTTCGCTTTCTGTACCTATAGGTGTTGACGCCGGCTCTGACAAAACTAAACTGCAATAATTATGTATCTGGATGCGCGAACGATACAAATTACCAATACGTTGCCAACCAAAACCAAAACCACCCCAGAGTTGCAATTACACAGAGTTGTACTTCCCAGCCTGACTAAATTTATTGCGGCGAAAAAATGTTAACGTGGAGAAATATGGCACTGACATATATTGTCACACAACAAACTCGAACAGGAGAGAAAGTCCTGACGCGGTATCCTGTTTCGAGAGACTTAAGCTAACTATCTGCCACGTGGGGAAGAACTACGACCCTGAGATTGAGAGTCTCATGCTCTACCGACTGAGCTAGCCGGGCTTATAGCGGCAAGCTCCTTAGTAGGAATCACGTGTTGCAAATCCTTCGCATGAAATATACCCACTGGTTTTCCGCTGAGGTTTTCAATTTCATACAAACTTTTTCCTACCTGCTTTACGACCCTGCATTTAATAAATTTCTTGCACAGCTTCGAGCTCACATTCTTAGCAGCATCGCTTAATACAAAATTTCGCCGAAGGATCTCTTGTCCAGGTAGAAATTTCACCACTCTTGATCGCATGTTATATCTATCGGCGCTTTTCTGATAAGATAGGTGTAGATTGTCCCTAACTTTCTCTCTGACCAAACCTAGAGTGTTACTTTTAGGTAAGATCTCAACTTCTCCTTCCTCTAAAATACCTAGCTTCTTAGAAATGTCGTATGCACTAGCGTGCGTGATCATGTTTAGACCGAACAACGAAAAATACGGAGAAAAACGTGTTGAGCTATGTACCGTGGAGCGAAGAGAGCATTCAATGGCTGAAAGGTGAGTATCCCAGTCTCGCTGGTCGTTAGATACGTAGGCACGAATCGAGGAGATGATGGAGCGGTTCACCCTTTCCGAAGCGTTAGCTTGTGGTGAGTACACAGCATTGCGGATATGCTTGCAGCCGTATCGGAGTAAAAATGACGATAATTCACGTGCAACGAACTGCTTGCCATTATCCGAATGGACAAGTTGAGGAACTCCGAATTTATGGAAAACTTCACCTTCAAGGAATTCTATTACGCCCGATGCGGTAGCCTTGCGCATTGCTTTGAGAAGAACAAACTTCGTGAGGTGATCTAACACTATCAAAATGTACGCATTTCCTAGCTTTGAGCGTGGAAATGGTCCAATGAAATCTATGAAGATCTTTTGCCATGGTCTATAGGTGACTGTCTCCGTTCCCATTTCCGGTCGCAAAACTTTATTCGGGGCTTTGATCTCTTTGCACAAAATACAGCGATTAATATACTCTTTAACTTGCGATGCCATTCGCGGCCAAAAGAAATACTGTTTAAGTAAAGCGATGGTTTTGCCCATCCCACAATGTGACTTGACCGTCGGCTCATGCGCGTTCGCTATCAACTCCTCCGTAAGGCCTATTGGAACCCACAGCTTCCAAATAAAATTTTCATTTATTTCATTTCCGTCAGCCGGTATGGTTTTCTTATATGCGAAATTATCCTGGATCTTCACGTCCGGTAGCTGGTCTTTGTACTTTTTGATGTGCTCAAGCAATTCCTTATACTCTTTACTCTGGAATTCTGGAGAGTCTATATCTATGACTGGTTTCTCATTTACAAACATATTAATCTCGTCCACTTGTAACCGCGACAAAGTGTCTGCTACCACGTTTTGAGAACCTTTACGGTGTTGAATATCGAATTGGTAGGCTTGAAGCTTAAGACTCCAGCGAGCCAGTCTGCCATGGAGGTCTTTCTGACCCATTAGCCATTTTAATGCGCTATGGTCTGTCAGAACCGTAAACGGCATCAGCTCTATAAACGGTCTAAATTTCTTGATTGCACTAATGACCGCTAGACATTCGCGCTCGGTTACGCTTCGACCCTTCGACGTCAAGCTGAAATAGCACGGCTCCGATGCCTAGGTTAGACGCGTCACATTGGACATAAAACCTTTTATCAAAAACCGGGTGTGTTAAAATTGGACTGGTCGTTAAGGCGGTTTTAAGATTTTCGAAAGCCTCGATGGCCTCATCGTCGAACTTAAAAGATTTAGATTTGCGAAGAGTTCGTGTAATAGGTGCGGTTACGGACGCGTAATCCTTAATGAAACGTCTGAACCAAGATGTAAGACCAAGGAAACGACGCACATCGCGGGAACATTTCGGAATGGGTATTTTAGTTATCCCTTCGATTTTTGCGGGATCCGCTTTAAGCTTCCCCTAGCCGACAATATAGCCTAGGTACCTCAATTCCTTCCTACAAAATCTAGACTTCCTCATATTGATAGTCAGGTTTGCCTGCGTTAATAAATCACCTACCCTCTTCAAAAGAGTTACGTGCGAGTCAAAATCAGATGAGACGACCAACAAGTCATCGAGATACACGAAAACCTTCTGTCTCAGTTCCGGTGGGATCACCCTATCCATTAACCGGCATAACCGCTGGGCTGCGTTGCATAACCCGAACGGCATGACAGTGAACTGATAGTGTGGCCTCCCCGGAACAGTGAACGCAGTTTTCGGCCTGCTATCCTCGGCGAGCGGAATCTGCCAGTCAGGTAATGGCTCACGTAGTTGATTTCTCAAACTCAAGATTGCGTCAATATAATTACTGCAGCTTTCTTCACGTAGCTGTGTCCTATTCATGATCCTACAAATTACATCCATATTCGAATGATACATCTGAAACTTTTGCACTATATCCCATTTCATATTGTTCCAGTTCATGTCAGGTTTGTCCTTGATATGAAGCCAGTACCACTTGGAAGCTTGTCCCTCCAAAAGATGATGAAACCCCTTCATAACTTCTTCCCATGGGCAATTGTAACTTTTCTGTAATTTTTCCACCCGAAAAATAAAATCTTCTACTAACATTGTTCTTTCTGTTCCATCGAAAACTATTCCCCATTTCGATAATTCGGGGTATCTAGGTGAATATCGGTGCCTATTCAAAACGTCGTTCATAGTAGAAGCGCTGCAAAGAGCCGGTGCTGGGTTAGTATTATTAGCATTCATGCTAGCTTGCCGTGAGGTACTAGGAAAGTCATGAGGCCATCTCACATTCTGTTGGTTGCCTTCTACATTATCCGCTGGGGTAGGAGTACGCGATATAGCTTCTTTAACGGCATCAGCAATTGCTACTTTCATCTCGGAACGAAGTAGATGTAACATCTCGCCGTGTGCCGCTCCGACGGCTGCTTCCACCACTTCCAAGGTTGCGGCGCGATTGCTCCGATTGCTGCTGTCTATCCCAGTTAAAGGACTAAAGGAGGGTCGAGTTATCGAGCTACTTTCCGCCCCAGGTTCTATACCCCCCGGATCTTCCATCGACTGTTGACGTTCTCCATCGCCAACTCCAGGATTTTCCATTGACTGCAGACGCTCACCTTCATCACCAACGCCCCCAGGCTCCCTAGGCAAATCTTGCGGTGCCGACATAATTACCCCCAAACTCACGAAACCCCGAAACAAACTCAACACGATTCCCTAAGAACGTGCATACACTATAACAAACTGCAGATATGTACAATCGCCGAAGAGGCAACTCCTCCCGTGATCAACCTCTAGAAGATTTAATACCGCTACGTAAGGCTTGGAATAGACGCTATCACAAGAAAATTCAAATACTTGCTACCTCTTAAGACTCCGTCGGAAAATTTGAAAATAAAAGCAATGCAGAAATGTTCGCGAGAACCAAAATATACGAGTTTATCTCTACTAAGATCAGGCGCACGCGTAGAAAACGAATGTAGTAAAATATGTATGATATAGTAAAATGTAGATATTAAAATGAAAATTTAAAAAATCAAAAAGTAATGTACCAAAACAAAAGCAAAACTAGTTATAATAATGAAAAACTAATTACTAAGCAAATCTAGTAAAAAGAAGATGTAATGAATAAAAAACTAAAATGAATAAAGAAATAATAGTATAAATAAACGAAAAAATAAAAAAATAAAAAAATAAAAATAAACGGTATAGCAGGAAAAAAATATAAAAAAAATTCAAAAGCTTCAAACAAAAAAGATAAAAAATTTAATACTAATAAAAAAAATAAGCAAAAAAAGTAATAAAACAAATATAAAAAAAAATCTACCAAGTTAATAAAAAATTCAAAATTACAAAAATATATTGGGTAGTTATAAACATGTACAAACCCGAGTAAATCTCAGAAAAGTTTATTTCCAACCAGAAACCAAAATCTCATACTAAAGGTAAACGTAAACGGTGTAACGAGTCATTGTTTTCTATAAGTGGCATCCACGGGTTATAAAAATCTAATAAAATTGCCGTAATAAGCTAAAATCGCATCGTCGCTATTGAGTCGTCCGTATTCAGACATTCACTCAAGACTTACTATGCGAATCTTCTTCCACTATTGAATCAGTAATCGTCGCAAATTCCTTCGGTCATATCAACCAAAGAAATGACTTACGATACCAATACTTGAAAATCGAAATTATTCTGAATTTGTCCAGTCACAATCGAGAATTGTCATAAATAACAAGCACTCAAGACTTACTAGAACAAATTCTCATTACTGGGTCAGAAATCGTCGCAAATTATCTTCGCTCATCTAAACCAAATATAATGACTTACAATTGCATCGCCAGTAATCGCAAAAAAAATTTTGTTGTTCGCATTAAGTTTCGTCATACCACAAAACTCAAGGTTTACCAAAGCTGACCAAAAGGTAAACAAATTCTTAAGTTACGTCAGATAACATTGCATTACATTACTTTACGTTAGACTAAGCGGCCTTACATTAATTAACGTAGCTTTACGTTGAATGACGTGGCTTGACGTTGGGCGCCATTCATGTTACGACCTTGTCAAGTTGTTTGTCTGTTGCTAGCGTTTGTTAATATCAATCCAAAACCAATCGTAGCCTTGGCTGACAAGTGTATTTCTCTGGGTGGTTACTATTTTAATGGTAAAAAGCGAAAATCAATTCCATTAGCAAAAAGGTTATCGTCGTTGTCGACCGTGGTACTCTGATTTTTTCTTCCGGCTAGACTTCAGCGAACCGTGAGTTCGTTGAACAACGCGACAAGCTGGTGGTGTTAGACGAAAGCAACAACAACCTACAAAGCAAACAAAGAAAGTACAAAGTACCACAAAGGCCTAGGATTAGATTTCATTACCCTTGAATGCGGTAGTACCCAGATGGTGTCGGATACTATTTGCCCTCCCCACGGATTATTCATTGATAATCCCCTTATGGCAACTCTTGTAAATCTTTAAGAGCGCCCCTGACTACAACACTCGTTTTGCCGTTTACGTTACCTTTTTAATGCTTATTTAATCCCGTTCCATTTTAGAACACAGTATCATATTAGAACATTTACATAGTTTCTTTTATTCAAGGCTTATTATTAGGGTTCTTATCATAAAGTACAATTCAACGTTATCGACAGAAGCTACCCTGACCTATGTCCGCAGAATACGACCCGATGCAGCAAACAGCTTACCTTAAGTTTTTTTTTTTAATATACGCACACGATCCCCCCTATACTAGATCCTAAATACTCGAGCTCAAGGAAATAGGTTTAAAAGCAAATGATACTACAATTAGGTATCACATACGCGCCGCGCAGTAATGCGCTTGGACATACGTACATTGGTACACTTCGCGAGGACAAAATTATATATATTATATATATTACCTATATATATATATATATATATATATATATATATATATATATATATATATATATATATATATATATATATATATATATATATATATATATATATATATATATATATATATATATATATATATATATATATATATATATATATATATATATATATATATATATATATATATAGCTAGAAAATGCAATTAATATAATACTGAAAAGAATCTTAATATATAGATATATATATATATACATATAGCACCCTATATGTATATCGATGTACGCAGAAGAAATCAAAATGCACTCGTTATAGAAAACCACCCTCGTTGCTAACAATTCAAATTACAACGAAGGCCGTGTATCCAATTACAAAAAAAACAAAGTCGCACCGGTTCCTTGATCAGTTGGGCGATTAATCCCGAATCAGAATACTTCCAACGAGCTCAAACCCTGATCAAGTCTACAACGCGCAATTTATCCATAAGTTTCTTATGCGTACTCAATTAAAGGTAAAATAATTGTAAATAACCAAAAGGAAATTGAAATTATATTAACCGGAAATTAAAATAATACTTAAAAGGAATATGAAATTAAAAGAAACTGAACAAAAAGCAATCAATCGACGGAAATTTCGTTATAAAAGAATCGCGGGGTTAATCCCTTAACAGAATATTACAGGAGCGTGATGTTCACAAATGAGGTTAGGTATCAAAAAATCACGTTGTTAACCGTTACGTTATGATAAACTCATACCGCGCATGCTTTCAGCACTCCGTTTTTTTTCTCACTGGTTGCCTACCGCTATTTCTAACGGCTTTTCTTATATCTATTTTCTTTACGGCGCCAACGGCTTAAAATTAACATGTATGTATACAAGCTTACCGCTACCTGCACTGTACTTCAGCTTTTTTTTTTTTTTTAGGACCATTTACACCGTACTAACCCCTTACTTTCCTTCCATCTATCTGTACCTTAAGAGATGGTATTTGGTGATGTACCTCTGCCACAATGGTGGCCGGGAAGCCGAATGGCAAGCGGTGCCCTCAGACTGCTTCCCCTAAATAAGCTCCGGCCACTTCACGCCCTTGGACGTGGCGACCGGGCGGGTGGTTTGTGTTGTCGGAGCCGGCCTTTCACAAATAAAAACGTGCAACTTTCGTTTCTGGCGTAGTTAAGTGGCCCGGTATATCTTCTGCTACCTGGTCCCCCAGTCACGGCTGTCTTACGGCCAATACAAAATGGCTGTCTGGTCTTTACCAGAAAATTTCAAAATGTCCGCCTGTTCTAAATATACGAAATTTACATTAAAATCCTGCCTACTTTCGGCACTGCCCTATGGCATCACCTTACCTTCTTGCGCAGCGGGACAAAATAGTAGGAAATAATCCACAAGGAATACTACACCGCCTTTGCTGTAATTTATCCTGACTTCCAGGATAAATATAAAAATTTAATATTACACACACGCGAACTTTACTTTATTTTCGCTTTCTGTACCTATAGGTGTTGACGCCGGCTCTGACAAAACTAAACTGCAATAATTATGTATCTGGATGCGCGAACGATACAAATTACCAATACGTTGCCAACCAAAACCAAAACCACCCCAGAGTTGCAAGTACACAGAGTTGTACTTCCCAGCCTGACTAAATTTATTGCGGCGAAAAAATGTTAACGTGGAGAAATATGGCACTGACATATATTGTCACACAACAATATATATATATATATATATATATATATATATATATATATATATATATATATATATATATATATATATATATATATATATATATATATATATATATATATATATATATATATATATATATATATATATATATATATATATATATATATATATATATATATATATATATATATATATATATATATATATATATATATATATATATATATATATATATATATATATATATATATATATATATATATATATATATATATATATATATATATATATATATATATATATATATATATATATATATATATATATATATATATATATATATATATATATATATATATATATATATATATATATATATATATATATATATATATATATATATATATATATATATATATATATATATATATATATATATATATATATATATATATATATATATATATATATATATATATATATATATATATATATATATATATATATATATATATATATATATATATATATATATATATATATATATATATATATATATATATATATATATATATATATATATATATATATATATATATATATTGAGTTTTTAAATAATTAAATTTATATTGTTATACACATGTTAAAATAAATAATTGTATTTTTATAATATTGAGTTAAGTTCATTTACATGTGTGGAATCAAGTATGTTTTTCGGCTAAGTCTCGTTTATGTACTTTTCCACGATCATACTCGAAGCTAATTTCTATTTTTGCTACAATGAACAAATTAGTGCTACCATAATGAGAAATATGAAATAATTAGGAGCTTAATAAAAATATTCACAAACAAGTAAAGAATACCAAAATTGCTAAAATTAAAAATTATATTTTTCATTTCATGTGTAAAGTCATCTTTATTTACATCTTGTACTTAGTATATACATTTAATATTTTCGAGATTTTATATATAGATATTGCAACGAATAATTCTGATAACAAAAGATCTTGATATTATTGTTTAATTGTAACATTATTCAAAGGAAAATAGGAGAAACCTTCATCTTGAACTAGCAACAACTATTCATATCTTAAGGCAGAAAATATGAAATAAAGTTCAGCCAGTGGCTAGACAAAAATTTAGTTTCATGCACTGAAAAAGCTAAAATACGATTTCAATTGCTAACCCCCATATTCATAAATGATTAGTAAAGTTAATGTGTGGGGTAAAACCGGGTTTCCCACTCAAAATTCGTACAGTAAACAAACATTAACTTCAATAAATTTTTATGAATATGGAAGTAAAACTGCAGATTGATTAAGCTTTTGAAGCTCAATCTACGATGAATATATATCTTATTTCACTCGATATGAAAATACTGAGGACTTACAATTTGATTTGGGTATAATCTCAAAGTACAACTTACATATATAGTCTACTACATGCAACAATGAATTTTATACCTTTTATAAATAGTTCTCTAATAACTTCTGTTTGAACAGATTTTATTTCTTCAAATAAAGATATCAAGAGTTTTCGAACAATTTTTTGAATATAATGGGTTGAATATTAATAAACCGGAAAAAAAAATTTTTAACGTTACATGCATTAAACACATTCACCACAGCAGGATATCGACTACAAAATGTCAAAAATAGAATACATTTGTGTATACGAAAATTATTATTTTCACTGCTACACGACTACAGGACTACCGGTTCTTGCCCATGCTACTTTTGTCGTGTAGTCAAATTAAAATAATTTCTATTTTTGTTGGCTACAAACAAAAACAGTGTTGACAATATAACAAAATATGTAAAGCAACTTAGTGCTTAGAAATACTTTTTATAGTAAAATAAAAAGGAAAATTAAAAAATTTAAATGCTGCAAAATATATGTATCGAGTTTTTAAATAATTAAATTTATATTGTTATACACATGTCAAAATAAATAATTGTATTTCTATAATATTGAGTGAAGCTCATGTACATGTCTGGAATTATGTATGTTTTTTGGCTTAAGTCCCGCTTATGTACTTTTCCAAGGTCATACTCGAAGTTAATTTTCATTTTTGTGGGCGACAATAAACAAATTAGTGGTGCCAACATAATGAGATATATGAAATAATTAGGAGCTTAATAAAAATATTCTGAAACAAGTCAAGAGTACCAACATTATTTAACAATAAAATTATGTGGTAATAGCACTTTTTAACGTAAAAATTTTGGTATGATTTTTTTGGCGCCCACTCTTATTTCCAGAGTTACGGGGTTCAAAAGTTTAATTTTTTTATTGATCATAATTCCTACAATATAGAACAGATATAAGTGATACAGGTATCATTACAAAGAGTTCTAAAATATCTTTGCACTAGTCTACAACATATTTAAATCTATTAACCCATTGCGAGAAAAATTGAATTTAAAATAATTTTTATATGACTTTTCACGTAAAAGCTCCCTTATCTTGAAAACTGACCGATACGACGGTAATTAAGCGTGTATTTAGTTTAATATAGATCCTTCCAAGCTTTAATTTGATATGTAATTGGAAGCTGTCATCGATGTAATTCGTAAGTTATGGCACTATAAAAATGAGATTTTAAAAGTAAGTTAACTCATAAACTTATTTTTAAAGTACTATAACTTACGTATTTCATTGGTGGTAGGTTTCAAAAATACACCAAATAAAAGCATGCAAGGTTCTCTATAAAAGTGGATACTTGGTTATGTATCGTTGTACCGACTAGTTTTTAAGATGACGGCGATTCTGCGTGAAAAGTCAGATATCAAAATTTTATGGTTGCATTTCACACGCAATGGATTAATAGATTTCAGAAATTTATACACCAGTAGGAAGGTATTTTACAGAACTTTACCGTGACATCCATATCACTTATATATGTTCTTAATTTTAGGAGTTATGACTAACAAAAAATTAAAGTTTTTAACCCCGTAACTCCAGAGCCAAGAGAGATCTTCCAAAAAAAAAACCTTTAAAATTCTATGGTTAAAAAAGGATTCTCTGGCTAAAAAAGGCTACTGCGTAATGAAAAAACGAAAGACGAAAAAATGTGACCAACAGACAAGCTAAAATTGCATTTTCCTTAATTCCAATATTTTTTTAAATATGGGTTCGAATTTATTAAAAATAATATAAAAATAGCATTCTCCGGCATAATTGAGTTTATTTTGTGATATAAAAACCAAGCTAAATCACACTAACGCTGGGCAAAAGTAGTGGTTACGTTTTTTTGGGTAAATATTTGCCAAGTGTGACCGTACCTTTAGTCAATATTCTTTTGATTTAACAAATAGTACGTTTATACGCTCGAGTTATTTGCAAATAAAAACGTAGTGCTACCAAGTATATGTTTTTATTGTAAATTACGCTACATTTACACATGAAAGTACTTTCATGAAATTTTTGTATACGTATTATCAACGAAAAAGAAAATAGTATTCAAATTGATTATTAGGCTAAGGTTCGTAACGTTATATTCAGAAAGAATTGGGTATGATTAATATTCCAAGGAACAATGGAAAAATTAACATCAACTTAATTTTTCAACGTACACAGCAGAACAGAGTAGCGCCAATTTCGGAAGCCGCTACACTTCCATCGTCAGTGCTCACGTGTATTTGCTATCACCACTTGTCAGGTGGCTCTGTTGAATGTGATTTTAATTCTTATATATACAACTTTTTCGCGAAAATTGAATACGAGAATTAAATCACTCTCAAGCTGATATTAAAGTGCACTTTCCCAGCGTTGCCATCGGTTTATTTTTCTTCATTCCCATTTTTCTGATTTTTGTTCTACTCAAGACAAACTTTTTTGGTTTGATTTTATACTTAAGTATATATGAACATGTAAACATGTGAAAAGCTCAAGCCAGTAGCTAATTGTTTTATTAATATGATTATTTCGAACGTATTTGCTTTGTGAATCTAAATTGATTATTAGGCTAAGGTTCGTAACGTTATATTCAGAAAGAATTGGGTATGATTAATATTCCAAGGAACAATGGAAAAATTAACATCAACTTAATTTTTCAACGTACACAGCAGAACAGAGTAGCGCCACTTTCGGAAGCCGCTACACTTCCATCGTCAGTGCTCACGTGTATTTGCTATCACCACTTGTGATAGTGGCGCTACTCTGTTCTGCTGTGTACGTTGAAAAATTAAGTTGATGTTAATTTTTCCATTGTTCCTTGGAATATTAATCATACCCAATTCTTTCTGAATATAACGTTACGAACCTTAGCCTAATAATCAATTTAGATTCACAAAGCAAATACGTTCGAAATAATCATATTAATAAAACAATTAGCTACTGGCTTGAGCTTTTCACATGTTTACATGTTCATATATACTTAAGTATAAAATCAAACCAAAAAAGTTTGTCTTGAGTAGAACAAAAATCAGAAAAATGGGAATGAAGAAAAATAAACCGATGGCAACGCTGGGAAAGTGCACTTTAATATCAGCTTGAGAGTGATTTAATTCTCGTATTCAATTTTCGCGAAAAAGTTGTATATATAAGAATTAAAATCACATTCAACAGAGCCACCTGACAAGTGGTGATAGCAAATACACGTGAGCACTGACGATGGAAGTGTAGCGGCTTCCGAAAGTGGCGCTACTCTGTTCTGCTGTGTACGTTGAAAAATTAAGTTGATGTTAATTTTTCCATTGTTCCTTGGAATATTAATCATACCCAATTCTTTCTGAATATAACGTTACGAACCTTAGCCTAATAATCAATTTAGATTCACAAAGCAAATACGTTCGAAATAATCATATTAATAAAACAATTAGCTACTGGCTTGAGCTTTTCACATGTTTACATGTTCATATATACTTAAGTATAAAATCAAACCAAAAAAGTTTGTCTTGAGTAGAACAAAAATCAGAAAAATGGGAATGAAGAAAAATAAACCGATGGCAACGCTGGGAAAGTGCACTTTAATATCAGCTTGAGAGTGATTTAATTCTCGTATTCAATTTTCGCGAAAAAGTTGTATATATAAGAATTAAAATCACATTCAACAGAGCCACCTGACAAGTGGTGATAGCAAATACACGTGAGCACTGACGATGGAAGTGTAGCGGCTTCCGAAAGTGGCGCTACTCTGTTCTGCTGTGTACGTTGAAAAATTAAGTTGATGTTAATTTTTCCATTGTTCCTTGGAATATTAATCATACCCAATTCTTTCTGAATATAACGTTACGAACCTTAGCCTAATAATCAATTTAGATTCACAAAGCAAATACGTTCGAAATAATCATATTAATAGAAAATAGTATTCATTTGGTATGATTTTTTTGGCGCCCACTCTTATTTCCAGAGTTACGGGGTTCAAAAGTTTAATTTTTTTATTGATCATAATTCCTACAATATAGAACAGATATAAGTGATACAGGTATCATTACAAAGAGTTCTAAAATATCTTTGCACTAGTCTACAACATATTTAAATCTATTAACCCATTGCGAGAAAAATTGAATTTAAAATAATTTTTATATGACTTTTCACGTAAAAGCTCCCTTATCTTGAAAACTGACCGATACGACGGTAATTAAGCGTGTATTTAGTTTAATATAGATCCTTCCAAGCTTTAATTTGATATGTAATTGGAAGCTGTCATCGATGTAATTCGTAAGTTATGGCACTATAAAAATGAGATTTTAAAAGTAAGTTAACTCATAAACTTATTTTTAAAGTACTATAACTTACGTATTTCATTGGTGGTAGGTTTCAAAAATACACCAAATAAAAGCATGCAAGGTTCTCTATAAAAGTGGATACTTGGTTATGTATCGTTGTACCGACTAGTTTTTAAGATGACGGCGATTCTGCGTGAAAAGTCAGATATCAAAATTTTATGGTTGCATTTCACACGCAATGGATTAATAGATTTCAGAAATTTATACACCAGTAGGAAGGTATTTTACAGAACTTTACCGTGACATCCATATCACTTATATATGTTCTTAATTTTAGGAGTTATGACTAACAAAAAATTAAAGTTTTTAACCCCGTAACTCCAGAGCCAAGAGAGATCTTCCAAAAAAAAACCTTTAAAATTCTATGGTTAAAAAAGGATTCTCTGGCTAAAAAAGGCTACTGCGTAATGAAAAAACGAAAGACGAAAAAATGTGACCAACAGACAAGCTAAAATTGCATTTTCCTTAATTCCAATATTTTTTTAAATATGGGTTCGAATTTATTAAAAATAATATAAAAATAGCATTCTCCGGCATAATTGAGTTTATTTTGTGATATAAAAACCAAGCTAAATCACACTAACGCTGGGCAAAAGTAGTGGTTACGTTTTTTTGGGTAAATATTTGCCAAGTGTGACCGTACCTTTAGTCAATATTCTTTTGATTTAACAAATAGTACGTTTATACGCTCGAGTTATTTGCAAATAAAAACGTAGTGCTACCAAGTATATGTTTTTATTGTAAATTACGCTACATTTACACATGAAAGTACTTTCATGAAATTTTTGTATACGTATTATCAACGAAAAAGAAAATAGTATTCAAATTGATTATTAGGCTAAGGTTCGTAACGTTATATTCAGAAAGAATTGGGTATGATTAATATTCCAAGGAACAATGGAAAAATTAACATCAACTTAATTTTTCAACGTACACAGCAGAACAGAGTAGCGCCAATTTCGGAAGCCGCTACACTTCCATCGTCAGTGCTCACGTGTATTTGCTATCACCACTTGTCAGGTGGCTCTGTTGAATGTGATTTTAATTCTTATATATACAACTTTTTCGCGAAAATTGAATACGAGAATTAAATCACTCTCAAGCTGATATTAAAGTGCACTTTCCCAGCGTTGCCATCGGTTTATTTTTCTTCATTCCCATTTTTCTGATTTTTGTTCTACTCAAGACAAACTTTTTTGGTTTGATTTTATACTTAAGTATATATGAACATGTAAACATGTGAAAAGCTCAAGCCAGTAGCTAATTGTTTTATTAATATGATTATTTCGAACGTATTTGCTTTGTGAATCTAAATTGATTATTAGGCTAAGGTTCGTAACGTTATATTCAGAAAGAATTGGGTATGATTAATATTCCAAGGAACAATGGAAAAATTAACATCAACTTAATTTTTCAACGTACACAGTAGAACAGAGTAGCGCCACTTTCGGAAGCCGCTACACTTCCATCGTCAGTGCTCACGTGTATTTGCTATCACCACTTGTGATAGTGGCGCTACTCTGTTCTGCTGTGTACGTTGAAAAATTAAGTTGATGTTAATTTTTCCATTGTTCCTTGGAATATTAATCATACCCAATTCTTTCTGAATATAACGTTACGAACCTTAGCCTAATAATCAATTTAGATTCACAAAGCAAATACGTTCGAAATAATCATATTAATAAAACAATTAGCTACTGGCTTGAGCTTTTCACATGTTTACATGTTCATATATACTTAAGTATAAAATCAAACCAAAAAAGTTTGTCTTGAGTAGAACAAAAATCAGAAAAATGGGAATGAAGAAAAATAAACCGATGGCAACGCTGGGAAAGTGCACTTTAATATCAGCTTGAGAGTGATTTAATTCTCGTATTCAATTTTCGCGAAAAAGTTGTATATATAAGAATTAAAATCACATTCAACAGAGCCACCTGACAAGTGGTGATAGCAAATACACGTGAGCACTGACGATGGAAGTGTAGCGGCTTCCGAAAGTGGCGCTACTCTGTTCTGCTGTGTACGTTGAAAAATTAAGTTGATGTTAATTTTTCCATTGTTCCTTGGAATATTAATCATACCCAATTCTTTCTGAATATAACGTTACGAACCTTAGCCTAATAATCAATTTAGATTCACAAAGCAAATACGTTCGAAATAATCATATTAATAAAACAATTAGCTACTGGCTTGAGCTTTTCACATGTTTACATGTTCATATATACTTAAGTATAAAATCAAACCAAAAAAGTTTGTCTTGAGTAGAACAAAAATCAGAAAAATGGGAATGAAGAAAAATAAACCGATGGCAACGCTGGGAAAGTGCACTTTAATATCAGCTTGAGAGTGATTTAATTCTCGTATTCAATTTTCGCGAAAAAGTTGTATATATAAGAATTAAAATCACATTCAACAGAGCCACCTGACAAGTGGTGATAGCAAATACACGTGAGCACTGACGATGGAAGTGTAGCGGCTTCCGAAAGTGGCGCTACTCTGTTCTGCTGTGTACGTTGAAAAATTAAGTTGATGTTAATTTTTCCATTGTTCCTTGGAATATTAATCATACCCAATTCTTTCTGAATATAACGTTACGAACCTTAGCCTAATAATCAATTTAGATTCACAAAGCAAATACGTTCGAAATAATCATATTAATAGAAAATAGTATTCATTTCTGTGTCTTTCTCATAGCTCAATCAAAAGTGTGTTAGTGAAAAAGTGTGAGTGTATTGCGACTTTCTCGCAATTACTTTCTCACGAAAACAATTACCGATTAACGCGCTATTTGCAATTAAGAAGTTTGGGTTGCCACCTTTACATATATTTGTTAATAAAAAATAATAAATAGATAAATATATTCACAAATAGATGAATAATCAGTGATTTAATAAGTTACAATAAAAAAGGACTTGGCAGCATTTAACGTTTTTATTTGCAAATAAGCTCTGCGTATAAACTAGGTAAAAGAGAACATCAAAATTTAAGTATTAAAAGTCCAATAACAATAACGAGATATTAATGAAATCTAAGTATATTTTGAATAAGTGATTTTATTTTTATACACGTAAAACATTTCAAAGTGGCACCACTGAAATATGTACTTCTACAACAAAATGTCAGTTGGTAAAATGTCTCTGCCGCTTTCAAAATAATTAAGTAGCTTTCTACACGGCGACAAATGAAGCTAGCGACATTTGATGTCGTGTATTCGTGTAGCCTGCTGTGGTGAATGTGTTTAATGCTTTAAGTCCCCTTTTACATATGAGACATTTCTTGCCGGACAGAAAAAATATATGGGCGAGGAGAAGAAAAGGTAGAGAGTGTAGGACACGACTATCTGTACTGGACATTTTTCGCTTCTGTTTTCTACTTTTCTCAATACATACGCACATCAAGCCACAATACTAACACAAAACACACACATAAAGTAAACAAATCGGACTTTTCTTGACGAAGTGTAAAAGCTTCAGGCAAGTTCAAAAGAGAATCGAAAAAATGTCTGGCAAGAAATGTCTCATATGTAAAAGGGGACCAAGGTGGAAAATTCAAGCGTTTTAAACTCTTTTAACGGCCACTACTGCAGTCAAATTAAAGAAAAATATCCAATCTTACCGTATTTTTGACTTCTTAAAAAGTATTAATTTCTTAATAATTCATTAAAATTAGAAAAAGTTAACTTGTTCATGAATTTTTCAAACATTTATTTTGTAAACAGAAGATCTAAGCAGCTGTTTGGCTAATTCCTCCTAGTAAAAATTTTACTAGCAAAAACTTGCAACAAATTTGTTTCCTCTCAACTTTTTATGCTCTTTTTTCATTCTCTCGTAGCTAGTTTTTCGAGTACGTGAACACTTTCCAGTAACAACTAGTAACAACTTTCAGTTATTGAACAGACCTTATGTCTATGTCCATACGACTCAACTTTTGCTACACAACTTTTGAGTTTATGGGTAGACTGATTTTGGATCGCATATGCAGCTTATCGCCAAAAATGTAATTTTTTTAAGCTACTAAATTTTCTTCAATTGTTTAATATCATATATTGCCATCAGCCAATATTCAGTCAAATGTGAAGAAAATGGCTTCAAAATCCTTTATTATGTTAAAGACAATTCCTATTCCGAGTATCAATCTTCAGTTGGACGTTTAAAGGAATCGGTTGAAAAGGACGAAGTTATCGTGTCTTTTTTATAAAGAAAAGTATAAATCGATGATATTTAAAAATTTTCAGGTGACTCTGCTCGCTAAGGCGCTCAGCTTTGGTGATCGTGATTTAAATACATACAAAGAAAAAGTTTTATTTACATATATCCAAGTATTTTTTGCAACTTTTTTCATTATTTATTTTTAAATATATTTTAAAGATTCAGAATTAAGCTTTTATAACTTGTTGTACTAGGCATAGCTCTGTCCTTTTTGCCAAATAAACAATTTTAAGTAAACTGTATTTTTACTTGATTGGTATAAATAAAAAGAATTTTAAAACGACTCGATTTAAAAACACTTAAATCCACTAACCGCAAAATGTTTTTCGATTTTTTAAATCTTAACAACAAGTGCAATATTAAGGTTTTCCAACCTATAATTAATTGTTCTTGAAGCAATCTCCAATATTTTAACATATATTCAAAATACGAAATATTTTAAAGTTGTAATGCAAATATATATTTTTATTTTATCTAATAATTATTTAATATTTTTTTATAAAAAGAAATTGTATTGATTCTTGATCGATAGAAAACTTAATCATTAATGCAAAATATTTGACAAAAAAACATAATAAATGAAATTTATTTGTTGATGGTTATTAAGCAATTGTCTATATGCATTTCATTGGCGCTTTTACCAAATCGTCAGTAGACTTCAACCACAACTTTGAACAGTTACAAACCTCTTATTTTATGCGCAGACTTTCAAAAACCATTTGAGAATTTACAAACGATAATATTTTTGAAAATCACAAAAGAATAAAATAAGTGTAGTAGGTTTAGAATCTTATCAAAACCCAACAAATATTTTATATTCGATATGAATCTACTTCATTTTTCTACGCCTATATACAATTAGAAATCCATTGGATAACAATAAAACTATTATAAGGCAAAATGAAAAATAAAAACCAAACTAAACCTTTAAGAAATTTATTATTTGACATATTGTCATAATTATATTGTTACGTTTTTAGTCCTTTACATAAAAACGGTTTTATTAATTTCACAGGATTCGTTGAATTGCAATAAAATAAAACACAGATATTTATTTTACAAATAAATTCTCAGTAACACTTTATTTATTACTTTAAAAACACGTACAACTAAACGCGATGTACACACTAACTATTCTTGGCGATGTTTACTCGTCTAAGTTTAAAAACACACTTCTTCTTGTCGTCTGGCAGCCTCCCCTTATATAGTCAATTATAAAACCTTCTGGTAACTTCGCTAACTTTCTGGAATACAGCCGTCTCTCTTTATCTTTAACTGTACTGTAATTCAGGTCTCTTTTCATCTTTAAGTGTACGGCATGATCATTTTGGTCTTGCTATGGTGCAATGTATGTGCGTGTGTAGATGCATGAGATTATTCTTCTGTTTGTTTATCTTCGCACACACACATACTCTAATGCTTGCAACTTACCAAATTACGCTGTCATCAAGTCTACATCTCTTGCAGTTTAAGTTTAATGTCACTGTTTGTAATTGCGATTAAGCAGTCTCGAATAATCTTGAAAGTTCTAGCTACCGTTTCCTGAAGATTCCGGAAACTTCCATTTTCCGTTATTTTGAATTCTATTGGCAGTTGTCGAGTGATGCCAAGTTTAATTGTGGTACTTGGTTGCCAGGTTTTGATTTTATTACAGTGATTTAGGGGTATAAAGCAGATAATGATCGGGTTGTCAGTTTGTGTCGTTACATTTGAATCTGCATTTTCATTTCGTAACACTGCCGCCCACTTAAGCCTGTTCGTCCCGAATAGGCACACAATCACCTTCTCCGTAGTGCGCCAGTCGTTCCAGGTGTACGATTTTCATTTTGGACCTTGGGCTGTTGTACTTCTGTATCCTATAGACGACATCGTTCAACCTTTTAATAACCTTATACGGTCCATCCCAATGAGTCTGCAATTTTGGAGACAATCCCTTCTTTCGTTGTGGGTTGTAAAGTAGAACCAATTGACCCTCATTGAATCCCTCAGAATTTGCAGCTCGGTCATATCTAGCCTTCATCTTGTCACTGGCCATTCTAATTCGGTTGCGTACAAATTCATGTAGCTCATTTAAATTTTCTTGCTCTTGGGAAGAGCTGGTGCCTTCTTCACTTGTTGGTGTAGGCTTAACGCCAAATTCCAAATCACCAGGCAATTTTAATTCCGTCCCGAAGACAATTTTAGCAGGTGTTCGTGATGTCGAGTCATGTACAGCTGACCTATATGCCAACAAAAATTTGGGAATGTGCTCGTCCCAGTCCCTTTGATGCGCGCTTACCACTTTTCGCAGGTACTCCTCTAGAGTGCGATTAAATCTTTCTACCATGCCATCGGACTGTGGGTGCAGCGGCGTCGTTCTTGTTTTCTTTATCCCATATAATTCGCACATTTCCCGGAATATAGCAGACTCGAAGTTTCTACCTTGGTCAGAATGTAATTCTATTGGAACACCATAGCGACATACCCAGTTGTTGACAAATACATTCACAACTGTCCTTGCTTCTTGATTGGGTATGGCATATACTTCTGGCCATTTACTAAAATAGTCCATCACCACAAGAAAATAGCGATTCCCGGCGTCGCTGACGGGAAAAGGACCTGCTATATCCATTGCTATCCGCTCAAATGGTGCACCTGAGTTGTACTGTTGCAGCTGTCCTCGACTTTTTCTTGCTGGTCCTTTTGCTGCGATGCACTGTGGGCAGTTTGCTATCCAGTCGGCTACGGCTTGTTGACACCCAACCCAATAAAAACGCTGTTTTAGCTTCTCCAGCGTTTTTGTCACTCCCAGATGACCGCCACTAGGACCATTGTGGAACTCGTGCAAAACCTTATTCACCTTGGAGGATGGCACAACTATTAGGTTGGAAGCCATTTTACCATCTGCACTTTCCCATACGCGGTACAAGCACCCGTTTATCAGCTTCAGGCTATTCCACTGAGCCCAATAAGATTTCACAAGTGGGCTTTCAGCTGATATTACATTGCGAGCAGGTCTTCTATTTTCCTCTTTGGCTGCTATAATTGTCGCCAATATGGTGTCGTTTCTCTGTGCCGCTGACCAGTCCTCATCGGAATCGATGTGCGTTAGCCGAACATCAATAACGCATTCCTTCTTTTCGGCCTTAACACAATGTCTGCACTCCAAGCTGCAGGGCCGTCGTGATAAAGCATCTGCATTGTTATGCTTTACGCCCCTTCTATGCTCGATGCTGAAGTCGTAGCTTTGAAGACGTTCAATCCAGCGCGCTAGCTGCCCTTCAGGATTTTTAAACTGCAACAGCCATCTCAATGCAGAATGGTCGGTCCTCAGCGTAAAGTGTTGGCCATACAGGTACTTATGGTAGTGCTTTATGCACTCCAACACTGCCAAAAGCTCACGTCGTGTCACACAGTAGTTTCTTTCAGGCTTTGAGAGTATACGGCTATAATAGCCTATCACTTTTTCTGTGCCATTGACAACTTGCGACAACACACCTCCTATGCCATAGCCGCTCGCATCGGTATCAAGCAAAAATTTTTCTCCAGCTATGGGGTAGGCTAGTACTGGTGACGTACTCAGTAAATCCTTTAGTGTCTGGAACGCATTCTCCTGCTGTTCGCCCCAGTGATACGGCCTCGACTTCTTGGTTAGCTCATGCAAGCTTGCAGCGACGTTGGCAAAATTTGGTACAAAGCGTCTGTAGTAGGTACAAAGGCCCAGAAAGCTGCGCAGTTCATGAAGATTTTTCGGACGAGGCCAGTCCTTTACTGCTCGTATTTTATCTTCATCCGTTGAGATTCCGTCTGCTGTAACTCGATGGCCCAAATACTTTACTTCTCTCTGGAACAATGCACATTTCTTCACGCTAAGTTTTAAACCAGCTGATGATATGCGTTGAAGAACCTCTGCCAAATTTTTGAGGTGCTCATCAAAAGTCTTTCCCATCACTACGATGTCATCAAGGTACACCAAGCAAGTCTTCCAGTGAAGTCCTTTCAGCACTCGTTCCATTAGGCGTTCAAAAGTAGCTGGAGCATTGCAGAGCCCGAATGGCATAACTTTAAACTGCCATAATCCATCGCTCGCGCTAAAAGCAGTTTTCTCCTTATCTTTCTCTGCAATCTCCACCTGCCAATATCCGCTTTGTAGGTCTAACGTGGAGAACCATTTCGTTCCAGCCAGCGTGTCTAAGGTGTCGTCAATTCTTGGTAGTGGATAACTGTCCTTCTTAGTAACGTCATTGAGCTTTCTGTAGTCAACGCAGAATCTCGTACTGCCATCCTTCTTTTTGACTAAGACAACGGGCGAACTCCAAGGACTTGAAGATGGCTCGATTACACCACTCCGCTCCATTTCATGAACAAGTTCTTTTACCTCATTCCGTTTTGCTAGGGGTACACTTCTGGGTGGCTGTTTGATCGGCCTCGCTTCGCCTGTATTTATTTCATGTTTCACTATTGCCGTTCTCCCTTGGCTTTGATCTTTCAAGGCGAAGACGCTGGTGTGCCTTTTTAGCAGCTGTTTAGCTTTATTTCTATCAGGAGCTGCTAATTCTGCTACCCATTTCCCCACGTGTTCTTCAAATTGTTCACGCTCTTTTGCGGACATATTGGCTGGTTCAGGCTTTCGCTCGCAGTTTATTATTGCCTCTGGTGGAGTACATTGGCCTATAGCAGAATTTCCGCTGACGACTTTTTTGTTGCCTGATAAATTAAGTACTCTTATAGGGATCTTTCCTCCTTTGCAAGTTTTTACGAGGGCTTTTGCTGTTAATAGCTCGCTCTTAATTTCTGTTGGTTCTACTACCCACAACCGATTGTCTTCACAATCTCCCTCCATGCGTGCCCATATTACTGATTCAGACTGCGGTGGTATCGTCTGGTTTTCAATAGCAACTAGTTTCCTTACGTGCGTTTGATTGTCATATCCAACATCAAGCGGTATTTCAACATTACGCCAAATCATCACTTGTTGCCCCATATGCAGGTTGATGCCATGGTTTGTCATAAAATCGGCTCCAATAATAACCTCGTCAACAATATCGGCAACGATAAACACATGTTTCACGCTTATATTGGCTATAGTCACCTTCGCTTCAGTCTTACCGTAGACAGTGGCAGGCTCCCCAGTAGCTGTACGTAGTCTTATATTCCTTAAAGGTTCACACTTCCCCTTCACTATATCAGGCCTGATTATTGACTGCGACGCTCCTGTGTCTATGGTGAAGATGTGCTTTTCGCCGTTGATGTATCCACATGCAGTAAGGTTGCTATTTTTCTGCTGCATTACTGATATGGAGATTGTGGGGCCGTCGTTTGTGGGAGCTAGCTCTTGCCCCTTAGTGCTAGCTCGTTTTAGTTTAACGGGGACTCTTGTGTTGTTTGTTGGTTCACCCGTTTACTATTCCTTGGTGGCGAAACAGATCTGGCTCTTTTTCTTGGCGCCTTGCAGTTGCGCTGGAAGTGGCCAACTTTGCCGCAGTTATAACACTTAGCTTTTACTTTGCCGTCCTTCTCCGCCAATGCTTGTCTCACTGCCTCCTTGATGCTAGAGACTAGATCACTCTCATTTTCGGCAATGACCTCCACGTTCCGCACCTTGCACACCTGTGGCTTCCAAATCACCCTAGCAGTCTCCTGAGCTAGTGCAAATGAAACCATTTCTGCGAACGTAGCCTTTTGTGTAGCACACACTGCAAGCTTGATGTCAGGATCACGGATGCCATTAACAAACGCCTCTGTTTTGACATGATCCAGGAATGGGTGGTTTTCACTTGGATACGTAAGCTGCACTAACCGCTCAATTTCCATTGCGAAATCTTGTAGAGACTCATTGGGCTTTTGTCCTCTACATCGCAATTCCATGCGGTATATATCTCGCTTATGTTCGCCACCATATTTCCGCTGCAGTGCCGCCATTATGTCATCAAAATTATTTCTGCAGCTCCCTGGTACGGTTTCAAGTACTTCTGCTGCGGCTCCTTTTAAGGCCAAAATCAGCTCTATGGCCTTTTCTTCACTGTTCCAACCATTTTTGCTGGCAACTGTTTCGAACTGGAACTTGAAGATGTTCAAAGGTGCGCTGCCATCGAAACAAGGCGTCTTTACTCTGCTGGAAGCCTCTGGAATAACTCTCACTGGCCCTCCTTGACACTGAAGATTAACAATTTTTGCTTCCAGTTCATGTAATTTCTCGTCCACATCTTTTACATGCACTTCGACGCCGCCAATTTCTAGGCTATGGAGTTTGTTCTCTAGTTCTGAGAGTTTCTCGTCAAATTTGCTGACTTGTACTTCAATGCCATCTACTCTTCTATTTATGGCCTCAGAAATTTCTTGAAGTTTCTCATTTGTGGCCTTAGATGTTTCTTGAAGTTTCTCATTTGTGGTTTTAGATGTTTCTTCAAATTTTTGCATCATAGCGGCGAACATTGTACTTAAGTCCATGCTGCTTGTCGTGGCACGAGTACGTACCTCTATTTCCTCTTTATCCTCAAATTCGTATGTCCCGATGTCGATGCCACGCTGCTTGAACTCATCTATCAGCCTCTTCTGAAGTTCCACTTTATTGCCTGTTGTTGGCAGCTCCAACTTACTCAGCTCTTTTTTTAGCTGTTCAACTTTTAGCTCTTCAAACTTCATGGCTTCTATTTTTTTTTAATGTCCTTTTTATTATTTAATAATGTCCTTTTTTTTATTTTATTAATTAATAATGTCCTTTTTATTTTATTTTGCAATCCCACTTCTGACACCAATTGTTACGTTTTTAGTCCTTTACATAAAAACGGTTTTATTATTTTCACAGGATTCGTTGAATTGCAATAAAATAAAACACAGATATTTATTTTACAAATAAATTCTCAGTAACACTTTATTTATTACTTTAAAAACACGTACAACTAAACGCGATGTACACACTAACTATTCTTGGCGATGTTTACTCGTCTAAGTTTAAAAACACACTTCTTCTTGTCGTCTGGCAGCCTCCCCTTATATAGTCAATTATAAAACCTTCTGGTAACTTCGCTAACTTTCTGGAATACAGCCGTCTCTCTTTATCTTTAACTGTACTGTAATTCAGGTCTCTTTTCATCTTTAAGTGTACGGCATGATCATTTTGGTCTTGCTATGGTGCAATGTATGTGCGTGTGTAGATGCATGAGATTATTCTTCTGTTTGTTTATCTTCGCACACACACATACTCTAATGCTTGCAACTTAACAAATTACGCTGTCATCAAGTCTACATCTCTTGCAGTTTAAGTTTAATGTCACTGTTTGTAATTGCGATTAAGCAGTCTCGAATAATCTTGAAAGTTCTAGCTACCGTTTCCTGAAGATTCCGGAAACTTCCATTTTCCGTTATTTTGAATTCTATTGGCAGTTGTCGAGTGATGCCAAGTTTAATTGTGGTACTTGGCTGCCAGGTTTTGATTTTATTACAGTGATTTAGGGGTATAAAGCAGATAATGATCGGGTTGTCAGTTTGTGTCGTTACATTTGAATCTGCATTTTCATTTCGTAACAATATATTAAATGAAATTTATTTGTTGATGGTTATTAAGCAATTGTCTATATGAATTTCATTGGCGCTTTTACCAAATCGTCAGTAGACTTCAACCACAACTTTGAACAGTTACAAACCTCTTGTTTTATGCACAGACTTTCAAAAACCATTTGAGAATTTAGAAACGATAATATTTTTGAAAATCACAAAAGAATAAAATAAGTGAAGTAGGTTTAGAAACTTATACAAAACTCAACAAATATTTTATATTCGATATGAATCTATTTAATTTTTCTACACCTGTATACAATTAGAAATCCATTGGATAACAATAAAAGTATTATAAGGCAAAATGAAATTTAAGAAATTTATTCTTTGACATATGAAGTGGTTTCGTTTACCCCAAAATTTGCAAAAATTTGTACAAATTTGTACTGGATTTTACTGAAATGCGTTCGTTTACACATAAATTTGAAAAGAGAGCATCAATTGAGAGAGTAAAGTAACAGTAATTTGATTGAGAGTCTGCAAATTTTTACTAAACAAGTTTGTGCCAGTAAAATCCAGTAGAAGAAAAAAACATATGATTCAATAAAATAAACAAAGAAAAGTAAGCAATCAAAATGTACACAATTTAAAAAAATCGTTTAAAAGAAGAAAAGTTGAATTAAAAGTCCAACAAAAACTGAAAATAATTATTGTACATACATCCTAAGCAAATTTCTTCTCAACTCGTACGTTCCAGAAGAGCAGACAACGCCAAGTTTTCTTTTCTTGGCACCCATGGCAAAAATTTATTTATTTATATTAATGCTTTAGATATGTAATAGGGCATTTACACTGTCTCGAAATCTAGCAATTACGAGATTTCGAGCTAAAAGGCCATTTACACTGTCTCGAAATGTAGTACTTATGAGATTTCAAGCTAAATCTAGTTGTTTTTTCCCCATACAAAACGAAATCTACTTCGTCAGTAGATTTGGACGAAATCTACTAATAGCCCGTTCAGGCTGCAGCCAATTAAGTTTTCTTGCTTTCGGCTGAAATCAACTTGATATTAAGTAATTTCCCATACATTTTGTCATATCCCAAATTAAGTTATTTTGCTTAATTTCGGCGAAATTAACTTGAAATTACAATGCACATCCCTGTTTTTGTTTTAAAGTTCCTTTTTTGGAACAACATGTATACAACTGTGGGGGTGAAAAAAATAAGTTGACATTTGTTTTATTTAAAATACAAAAATTATAAAAACAAAACATAAAAATATTTTAAACGGATGAAAATAATGTGTTGTGCATATGAAAGTGCGAAATTCATATAAGCTTTATGAAATAGAAGATGTTTCAAATGTCCAATACCAGACGAAATCAAGTCAAGCGCAGTATGAACACTTTTAATTTGGTAAGTAATTTCGGTACGAAATTAAGTAATTTTGGTGCAGCCTGAATGGGCTATAAAAGTCTAGTATATGTATTTTCTTTTTACTACCCTGTATAACAATTTTCTATAAACGGTGAGTGAATTAGCTACAATCTACAAACATTTTCTACTAAAAGTGTGTGCACTAGCTAAGGCGGGCACTTGTTGGGTTAGAGTTTAGGATGAATTTCAGTCAGATGTCCCGTGTAGGGGCGGTGAGTGTAGTGTGTGACGTCTACTGCGATAGTGTAAGAACCACACGTAGGCAACTCTAAAAACGAGTAAGTGCATGAGGTTGCCGGACGGTGTATTTTGGGAAAAGTGCTGATGCTCGGTGGGCAATTACAATTTAAATCGACTGTGTGAAAAATGATGGATGACAGCCAACTGTCATGAAAAGGCAAGAACTTAACTTCCGCCTTGTTCGTTTCTGATTGCCGTAGTGGATGGATGCCCAAAATTTTGCTGCTGAAAACATCAAGTGCCCGACGATAAGGATAAATTGCAGACACCGGAAAACAAGGTAAGTCATTCATTTGGTAGCATATAAGAATGGAATTATGGTATTAATCCGAGTTACTAACGGTGCAAATAGTCGAGTGCATCATAGTTCCGTATAGACTGTGGCCCAATATTCTCAAAGGAACAGGTTGGCCGCAGCCCTATTAAAATTGTGGTTTCAGTGGAAGAGAGCACTGGGAATCAGCGTGGTCGCAGTCTGAAAACGGCAGCAGGAAATATAGCCAGGAAACTAGGCTATTGATTCCGCACCATCCACCACACCGTACACAGGCAATCAGATTGGTGCACGTGCGTGCCAACTAAAGGCCCTAAGGGAAAAGGCACCAGCAGAAATAAAAAAAAAACTAGACGCGTGCATCAAGAAGGAAAACAACTGGCGCAAACAAGGTAAGAGAGCACAGCAACATCACCCCAGTAGGATCGTATTGTCCGCCTGTTTTACCTGCCAGAAGGTGGCAGCTCAAAAGGGGGTAAACCGAAGGCGTAGGCCATTTAGTGGACCCGCAGCCCATATACCGATACTGGGGCTTGCCTCTACCGCAACCGGCATATAAGTTGGGCCGGCTACACCAGTAAGCAGCAAACACACCTCAAGAAAAACTGAGATAGCAACACCACCAAAGCTAGCAGTTAGCCAGCAATAACTAGGTTGTTTGTGGTGTCGGATTAAGTCTGACAGGCCAACCAAAGACATACGCAGCGCCAGAGGTAAAAGCACAACGACAGCTGTTGAATCTGCGACGCGAAATTTTCTACAGCACCACGAAACTTCACGCTCCAACAGAAACGGAGAGAAACTACATTTTAGAAATCGGGAAAAATCCAACAAACCAACTAGGATAAATAGAAATTGTCGTCCACCGTCGTCCATAGTGTCCTGAAGGTAACATTTAGCCAGTCCGAGTCCTCGTAGCGTCAAATTTCATCCCACCCTTCATCTGATTCTACAGTCATAGGAGTATCAATCAACAGGCAGCCAACTTTCAGTAAGTCGTTTTATTTTATTTAGTATACATATATCGTAGTGTTGTAGTTTAGAGTGCGTATAAGTTTTCGTGTTTCGAGCACGTGCGATCGTTGGTCGTTGAACCCTAATCACGGCTGTTTATCGTTTTTTTAAACAGTTTTTTTAGCCGAAAAAGACAAAAACTGATAATTTGCATTTTTGAAATTTTTAAATAAATATCTATAGTAAATATATAGGTATCGCTATACATATACATATATCTGTAAAAATATATGTATATATAGATTCTTATATATAAATTCTTATATAAAAATTTGCTTTTACCATGGCCGTTTTGGGCGGTCGCCAGAGATGTGAATGTTTGGAGGCGGTCGGCCTAGGCGCAGGCCCTCAATAAACCCCGACGCCTAGAGTCTACCCATCCTCCACTCGGACTGCTCTGGCACAAAAAAAATATTGAAGCCTTGAGCTTCGCTCGATTTGGAGCATACAATAGCCCGGTTCGCTACAAATTTAAATTCTCAGTTTCGGATTTTTTTTTCAAAATTTTGCTATTTCATTTCATTTAGCCGTAAATAAATTCAAAAGCTATTCAGTTCGCGTTACCCCTCGTGCTTACGTCGTTTTATAGTTTGTTACGGTTCATATTTGCATTTTTAATCAACGCCATCTAGGCAAATCCTTTTTATCGTGCAGTATTTTTCAAAATTTAGCTACGGTTCGATTACTTTTCGGCTTTATTTCAAAATTTTAGCTCGGCATTGCTTGCGTCGAGATAGTCGATACGTCACCTTAGGTCTGTTCACTCAGTTTTGAGCAGCCTAAAAATTCCACATAAATTTTTCGGTTTTTATTTGAGAATTATTCAAAAGTAAATAAAATTCTTTAGCCTTTACGGCACCCTTTGGTTTTTCGCGTTAATATTAAAATTCTAAAAAATTTCAGCCGCTTTCTCGGCCCAATTTCAAAATTCCCCGCGTTTTCTTTTGTCTAGCCTGACAAAATACTTTTGTCAGTCCGTTTTAATTTAGATTGGCCGTCGATTTTCAAAACTTAACGCCGGTTTTCAATTGGAAGTATAATTATCGATTACGATGCCAGTAAATAAACGTCGAGTATGAACCATGCATGCGCGTAGCGTCCAGATTGTGATCCGGTAAGCAACCAAGAGTTTTTATACGTGATTTCGGAAATTTTAGTCCGATCGTGGAAGTTAGAATTCCTTTCGCCGGCTAGAAATCTGAACGTCTTCAAAGTAACAAGTGGATTACTCGGGTGAAAAGGTGGAAGCAATCTAGGAATAATTGAGAATGCTTTCACTGAGTTTGTTTCACCTGGGATCGGTATTTGTTATTTTACGTTTTGAGATTGTAATCGCTTTTCTAAGTTAGAACCACAGTTTCCGTGTGGGGTTTCGATTTCGTTGGTGATTTTATTCGTGTTTTCCGGATTGGATTTGTGATTTTCGTTTTGATTAAGTCTTAGGAAAGTACACGTGAAGTTTTGAAACACATCCTGGTTTCTCCGAGGATTGTAATCGCGATAGCTGTCAGTGCATCAGATTTTGAGTTGATACTCCGTGATATAATTATACTTTCAAGTTATCCGGTTCGTCGGGTACCCGGTTCATTTTGATCAACCCCTACCATTGGGCTGTGAAGATTTTATATAGTGTTTTTTTTTAAAGTCCATGATATTTTTTTTTGTTCGAAAAGCGAATCGAAACAAACCTTCGGAATCTGAAGAATGCAATCAGAATTCAAATAAAGGCGACCAAAATTAGGAAAGAAACAGAAAATTATAAAAGAACGATAGAAGCTTAAATTCTGAATAAGAAAAATTTGAAATTATTTTATAACCTTAAGTATACTAACCTTTTTGTGAATTTATGGAAATTATCAAACATAGCTGAAAGAATCAGCCAGTACAAATAGGAAATAAGCAAACACAATACATTCTAATTTTGAAATAATATTTTTTTTAAATTAAGATTTTTTTTAATATTTTTTTATTGTAAAGTTCGAACTTAGGGACTTGTTTATTTTTAGCCACAAATGGCTTAAGGTCTATAAATTTAAATAAATATAATTGAGATTGTTATTTTGAATTCAGAATTTAACTTGCAGTAATGATTAATTAGATTCAGTTCTATGTGGTGAGTATGGGTGAGTTCAATTTTTAGGGGTGATTTCCGATTTTCAGCATACGCGAACACCACGGTTACGGGTCAATAAGTTTTGTGACGCGCGGGAGGGTGCTGGTGGTCAACCAACACCACGACTACCACGTGTTTATTTCAGTATTCTGCTTCCACCATTCAGGCCCTTTTATTTTATTCAGTGGCACTGGCACAAATTTAAAACAGATCCCGCCAACTGGCCAGATCCTGCAAGAACACCCCCACACGCCGACGAGCCATAGCCGCGCACATAATCACAAAGTTGCCAGTGTAGCAGGATTGGTTGGTGCCAACTTCAAGGTTGGTTTGGGACAGTTTTTGGCGCCCAACGTGAGGGGCTCGATCAGGGAGATTAGAATTCTACTGAAGAGTTGAGATTTAGTTAGCAGATTGGGAGATTAAGTCAGGGGAAAAGTCCTAGATTATTTTTTTTGAGTTTTATTACATACCGAAGGGAGGTTAGTCACGGGGTTAGGCATAATGTCTGTCCGTTAGCAACCGACTGGTAGGTAGAAACGTTTCGTAACTGTCGAGGAGATGCGTAAGTCTTATTGGCTCACGAAGTGAGCACAATAATTGCGACAGGTCGCCTAGATTGGTTTGGTGTAGGCTGTTTGTAAGTCCAGAGGTATGCCTGGGTATAGGCAACCCTGTTTGCGACAAACAGGATTAATACCGTTGACTGTATGCTGAACTTCTGACCGAAATTTTAACTCATTTTTGCATTTTTACTCACTCACCCAACACTCACCAAGAACAATTAATTGACTTATAGATTTTTTTGAATTCTTGAAATTTTGAAACTTAAATGTTTTCGGAATTAAAATTTTAATTCCTTGTGCGTGAGATTGCAACGATATCTCAGCTCAAGTTTATTGCTTTACATATTTGATTAAATTTACCATTGCTAACACATATATGAAATTTAACAAATATATTTACAATTACATTGCTTTTACTATATGAAATTTTTTCACAGCTTAGAAATTTTCGGGTAGGCGTAGCCAAAATATTTCTTCGCATTAGAAGAAAAGTGTCCGAACTCGAACATTCTAGTAGCCACCTAGTAGAAGACTAGTAGGTGTCTACGTAGGATATTGGAGATCCGTAGTCATCGCGTCGTGAAATATTATCAACGCATCGAAACATATTTTCCGAGAATTTTTCGTTATCGGGTATAGCAAAAATTTTTGAATTGACGTTTAATCTTCGATTATATTTAAACATTGTCTTGAATTCATCGAGTTTTGAAACAACAACCTTCTACACGGTCATCGTCGGACCGTTAAGTCGTTTACTGTTAGACTTTTAGATTTTCTTAGTGGGGAGGGATTTCGTCTACGTACGTTTGCAATAGATAGGCTCGTGTTGTTTTGACCCAGTCGCATTAGTGGAGACGGAGTAGGTTACCATATGGGAATGGGGGTTGAAACGCGATCAGGCAGCAGAACGGATGAAGCAACCACGACCGCCACGACGACAACAGGTATAGCAACAATGACCACTGCAACCGCAACTACGACTACAGCTACAACAACCACCACAACGTTTACAGTGGCTACCACTTCTACATCAGCCACTATCACAACCGCTACTGCAATGCACGTTACTACCGAGGCACTGGGATCGGAAAATACAGGAGCTGCGTCGAGACATAGCACCGATACACCGCCTAGCGTACCTCGGATGAGCGACAATATCGGGTCTAGTGGTGCGAGCAGTTATTCTCTGGTGACACCACCGTACAGCAGCGTGAGCACACGAGGTATCAGAGAAGCATTCGGGAACGCTAATGTTTTATTAAGGCCGATGGAGAGAAGAGAACCACCACCTCCACCACCAGTGAGTACAGCTATAACGCGGGACGACCTGAGAAACTTTGAAGAACGCCTGCTAAGCCTAATGCCAAGGCTGATACTACAGAGCGTGGAGACCCATTTAGAGACACTGCCGATACAACAGTCTAGACCGGAACTGTCGAGCCAACAACAACACCGGCCACAATCGCGAGCTAATTTCGAATTCCCGGATTTTACCCAACCGCCCCCACCAGTGCGAAATGAAGGAGCAATGCCGCCACCGTTTCACCAATGGCCTGAGCCACCCTATAACAATTTTAACCACAATTTCAATGACGTAAGGAATAGTCTACCAGCCGCACCCTATAACGGTAACCAAAACTTTAACGATGGCAGGAACAGTATGCCACCCGCATCCCACAACTTCAATAGCAGAGCCAATGCTTGAAATTTAGCTAGAGACAGTATGAACCCACCCATCAATGAAGATCATCCTGACATAGCGTTCCGCCCAGGTAGTCCGTATACGGGACAATTTCCTGAAGCTCGAAGCCACCAGATGCACGACTCGAGTGTCCGGATCGATAAGTGGGGAATCACCTTTGATGGGACAAATAAGACGACTAGCATAGAGGACTTCGTGTTTGGTGTAGAAGCTCTACAAGCAGATTACGGTTGCGATTGGAGGGATGTGATTAGGTCGTTTCATCACTTGTTGAGTGGACCTGCTAAGGAATGGTTTTGGGACCATCGAAGATTTAACAACGTTGCGCGCTGGAGGGACCTGAAGGCAGCCTTGATCAGTCAATTTCACCGGTATGATAGTGACTTCGACATTCAAAGGAACATTTTAGATCGGTGACAGCAAAATATGGAAACATTCGACGATTTTTACAACTCTGTTTTAAAACTTCGAAATCAATTACGTAGCCCAATCGGTGAAAGAGACCTGGTGAGCATCATGAGAGGAAATCTGAAACTACAAATGGCGCAGCTTCTGTTTTCGGTTTCAGCACATAGTTTATCTCAATTCGTACGGGAATGCCGTAGGGCTGAAAACCTGATAAATAGCCAGCGACACCTCAGTAGTCGAATGCCACCTAGGGCAATACATGAGTTAGAGTACTCGCAGGAAATTGTACAGGACATACGGTAAATTGACGCGGTGACAGCAGCCAAGAAACTAATTTGCTGGAACTGTAAAACAGAAGGGCACACGTTTTTCGATTGCCTAGAGGAGCAAAGGAGGCTATTTTGCTACAAGTGTGGAAAAGAAGATACCGTAACGCCGCGCTGCCCAACATGTCAGGGAAACCGGAACCCGAACGTGTCTCGCACAGGGATGGAGGCACGTTCGTCAGCCCAACCTCCCAGGAATCAACAGTAATAACAGCTGTCAAACCTACCGAAAACACCAGCCCAGTCGTAAATGAAATAAAGGATTCGGAACCGGAACAATTAACACCAACTGTAATTTTGAAAATTAACCAGCAGCGTAGCAAGGCAAATGCTAGTAACAACGTCAAGACATATCAAGATCGAAGAGAGGAATACCAAGCTGCACGCGATAGAATATTTGGACCCCCGCAGAGAATTAGTAAAACTCGAGAGAGATACCAGGCTAGGAAACAATTTAGGTACGACATTTCGGCCGCTAGCATATACGAAGGACCGGACACGCGCATTTACTCAAACATCGATATTAATGGTAGCTACTGTAACGTGCTTAGGCAAAGATTGCTTAGAGTTGATCGATAAGGCACAATTAGTCATATACCCGGTACATTCGAAAATCAGAACTGCTGACGGTAGACTGAATGAAATCATTGGTCGAGTCCGTGCCGATATAAATTTTAATAAGATCACAAAATCCGTCGATTTATTTTTGGTACCTACCCTTAAACTTCCACTTTTTCTGGGGCTTGATTTTATGCGAAAATTCAATTTACTTAGGTTTGAAATAAATGCACTTTCTACTCAGGGTGTGAATATAGACGAAGAATCTAATCCTTCCTTTCCGCAGTTTCACAATTTGAATAGTCATCAACAACGTCGTTTAGAAGAGGTAATAGATATTTTTCCATGTTTTACAAAAAGGGGACTAGGCAAGACTCATCTAGAGACCCACCAGATTGATACGGGAGATGCAGTCCCTATAAAAGAGAGACACTACCCTGTTTCCCCAGCGGTACAGAAGCTGATGTATGGGGAGCTGGATAGGATGTTGTCCTTGGGGGTCATTGAGCCTAGCGAAATCCCGTGGAATAACCGAGTGACGTTCGTGCTGAAAGGGGACAAAGTCCGAATATGTTTGGACGCGCGTAGGCTTAATGACCTAACCGTAAAAGATGCCTACCCGCTTCCCCATATTGAAGGCCTTCTGAGCCGTCTGGGGGACACCCATTATATTTCAAGTGTGGACCTGAAAGATGCATTTTGGCAGATACCACTGGGAGAGACTAGCCGAGAAAAAACCGCCTTTACCGTGCCTGGGAGACCCTTGTACCATTTCACAGTCATGCCTTTTGGGTTGTGCAACGAAGCCCAAAGGTTATGCCGTCTAATGGACAAGGTGATCCCAGCTCGATTAAGGGAGAGGGTATTTGTTTACTTGGACGATCTACTGGTGGTATCGCCAGAATTCGGGGAGCATCTGGAGGTCTTAGCTGAGGTAGCGCGTTGTCTGACGAAAGCAAATCTAACAATCAATGTGGGAAAATCATAATTTTGCTGTAAGGAACTCAAGTACTTAGAATATATTGTCGGCGAAGGGAAGTTGAAACCAGATCCAGAGAAAATACGGGCCATCGTAGAGCTGAAGTACCCCACTACCCCGAAACAAGTCAGAAGCTTTATGGGAACCACCGGGTGGTACAGACGCTTTATTTTGGATTACGCCACTATTACAGCACCGATCACAGAAACTTTAAAGAAGAGTAAGGTGTTTATTTTCACTAATGATGCGAAAGTAGGGTTCGACGAGTTGAAGCTAAGACTAACAGCTAGCCCTGTGCTCAGACATCCGGATTTCAACAAAATATTTTTCATCCAATGTGATGCATCTGACGTAGGAATGGGGGCGGTATTGTACCAAGAGGCTGAAGAAGGCGAGCACCCGATCGCTTATTTTTCAAAGAAATTTACAACGGCACAGAAAAATTACTCCGTTACGGAGCGGGAGTGCTTGGCCGTGGTGGCAGCCGTTCAACGTTTTAGGCCATATGTAGAATTGACCCAATTTGTGATTATAACGGATCACTCGAGCTTGAAGTGGCTCATGTCACAGCGGGACTTGAGCGGACGTTTGGCGAGGTGGAGCCTGCAACTGCAGACTTTTTCATTTACTATTCGACACAGGAAAGGATCACAGAACATAGTGCCAGATACCCTATCGCGATATCCACTGGACTAGTTGGAAGTAATGCCAGAACTGATAGTAGATCTTGAGTCTCCAGAGTTTCAGGATGAAGTCTACGGTAAATTGCGCGAGCAAGTGAAAGAGAATGCAAGCAGTCTACCGGACATTAAGATCGTTGAGGATAGGGTTTACAAAAGAACGCGTTTTTATGACGGAAACCTTGCAAAAGAAGAGCACGCATGGAAGCTCTGGATACCGGCGGGACTCACTCAGCGAATAATTAAGCAAGCACACGAGTCACGCACGGCCGCACACGGAGGTGTAGGGAAGAAGATCCGAAAAATCCGCGAATGGTATTATTGGCCGCATATGAACGCCCAGATTAATGACTATGTCAGCCAGTGTGATAGTTGCAAGGAATGCAAACCCGCAAACAATGTTTTAAGACCACCTATGGGAAATGAGCCAGACGTAGGTAGGCCGTTCCAGAGGATTTATATAGATTTCTTGGGACCATATGTAAGGTCGAAAAAGGGAAATAGCTTTATTTTTATCGTCCTTGATCACTTTTCAAAATACGTGTTGCTGAAGGCCATGTCCAAGGCCAATTCAAAGAACGTCATTAGCTTTCTTATTCAAGAGGTGTTCTACAAGTTCGGTTGTCCGGAAACAATTGTCTCAGACAACGGCCAGCAGTTTGCTAGCAAGGATTTCGCGGAAATGGTAACAAGTTTTGGCATCAACCATATGCGAACAGCGAATTACGCCCCGCAAGCGAACGCATCAGAGCGGGTAAACCAATCAGTTTTGGCGGCCATACGGGCATACCTGCAGGATAATCAGCAGGAATGGAACCTTCACCTCTGTGAGATAGAATGCGCATTAAGGTCGGCAGTACATACGGCAACAGGAGTAACACCTTATTTCCTACTATTTGGCACAAACATGATCACGCACGCCGCGGCGTATAAACTGGCACGTCAGTTAGACTTGCTTGAAGATACCGAAAATCAAATAGAAAATAGACATGAATTTCTGGAATTAGTTCGAGCGAACGTAAAGAAAAGCCTACACCGGAGCTATGAAGCTAACGCCAAAAGGTACAATTATAGATGCCGGACAATAAGATTTAAGGCAGGACAAGAAGTTTTTCGGCGCAACATTCAGTTGTCAGATTTTTCGAAGCAGGTGTCAGCCAAACTAGGCAAGAGGTTCATCAAGTGTCTAATAGTGAAACCGGTCGGCAACAGTTTATATGAATTGGAAACGCTACAAGGGAAACCAATCGGGATATTCCACGCTAAAGATCTAAAAGCGTGATGAGCCTGTACTTGGCCCGAGTTTTATCGCCTCAGCAAGGTGACATTGCTGATACGATAAATACTTCTCAGCTGGGAAAGGGGGTGTGTCCCGTGTAGGGGCGGTGAGTGTAGTGTGTGACGTCTACTGCGATAGTGTAAGAACCACACGTAGGTAACTCTAAGAACGAGTAAGTGCATGAGGTTGCCGGACGGTGTATTTTGGGAAAAAAGCGCTAATGCTCGGTGGGCAATTACAATTTAAATCGACTGTGTGAAAAATGATGGATGACAGCCAACTGTCATGAAAAGGCAAGAACTTAACTTCCGCCTTGTTCGTTTCTGATTGCCGTAGTGGATGGATGCTCAAAATTTTGCTGCTGAAAACATCAAGTGCCCGACGATAAGGATAAATTGCAGACACCGGAAAACAAGGTAAGTCATTCATTTGGTAGCATATAAGAATGGAATTATGGTATTAATCCGAGTTACTAATGGTGCAAATAGTCGAGTGCATCATAGTTCCGTATAGACTGTGGCCCAATATTCTCAAAGCAACAGGTTGGCCGCAGCCCTGTTAAAATTGTGGTTTCAGTGGAAGAGAGCACTGGGAATCAGCGTGGTCGCAGTCTGAAAACGGCAACAGGAAATATAGCCAGGAAACTAGGCTATTGATTCCGCACCATCCACCACACCGTACACAGGCAATCAGATTGGTGCACGTGCGTGCCAACTAAAGGCCCTAAGGGAAAAGGCACCAGCAGAAATAAAAAAAAAACTAGACGCGTGCATCAAGAAGGAAAACAACTGGCGCAAACAAGGTAAGAGAGCACAGCAACATCACCCCAGTAGGATCGTATTGTCCGCCTGTTTTACCTGCCAGAAGGTGGCAGCTCAAAAGGGGGTAAACCGAAGGCGTAGGCCATTTAGTGGACCCGCAGCCCATATACCGATACTGGGGCTTGCCTCTACCGCAACCGGCATATAAGTTGGGCCGGCTACACCAGTAAGCAGCAAACACACCTCAAGAAAAACTGAGATAGCAACACCACCAAAGCTAGGAGGGGTCATTAGACCAGTTAGCCAGCAATAACTAGGTTGATTGTGGTGTCGGATTAAGTCTGACAGGCCAACCAAAGACATACGCAGCGCCAGAGGTAAAAGCACAACGACAGCTGTTGAATCTGCGACGCGAAATTTTCTACAGCACCACGAAACTTCACGCTCCAACAGAAACGGAGAGAAACTACATTTTAGAAATCGGGAAAAATCCAACAAACCAACTAGGATAAATAGAAATAGTCGTCCACCGTCGTCCATAGTGTCCTGAAGGTAACATTTAGCCAGTCCGAGTCCTCGTAGCGTCAAATTTCATCCCACCCTTCATCTGATTCTACAGTCATAGGAGTATCAATCAACAGGCAGCCAACTTTCAGTAAGTCGTTTTATTTTATTTAGTATACATATATAGTAGTGTTGTAGTTTAGAGTGCGTATAAGTTTTCGTGTTTCGAGCACGTGCGATCGTTGGTCGTTGAACCCTAATCACGGCCGTTTATCGTTTTCTTAACAGTTTTTTTAGCCGAAAAAGACAAAAACTGATAATTTGCATTTTTGAAATTTTTAAATAAATATCTATAGTAAATATATAGGTATCGCTATACATATACATATATCTGTAAAAATATATATATATATAGATTCTTATATATAAATTCTTATATAAAAATTTGCTTTTACCATGGCCGTTTTGGGCGGTCGCCAGAGATGTGAATGTTTGGAGGCGGTCGGCCTAGGCGCAGGCCCTCAATAAACCCCGACGCCTAGAGTCTACCCATCCTCCACTCGGACTGCTCTGGCACAAAAAAAATATTGAAGCCTTGAGCTTTGCTCGATTTGGAGCATACAATAGCCCGGTTCGCTACAAATTTAAATTCTCAGTTTCGGATTTTTTTTTCAAAATTTTGCTATTTCATTTCATTTAGCCGTAAATAAATTCAAAAGCTATTCAGTTCGCGTTACCCCTCGTGCTTACGTCGTTTTATAGTTTGTTACGGTTCATATTTGCATTTTTAATCAACGCCATCTAGGCAAATCCTTTTTATCGTGCAGTATTTTTCAAAATTTAGCTACGGTTCGATTACTTTTCGGCTTTATTTCAAAATTTTAGCTCGGCATTGCTTGCGTCGAGATAGTCGATACGTCACCTTAGGTCTGTTCACTCAGTTTTGAGCAGCCTAAAAATTCCACATAAAATTTTCGGTTTTTATTTGAGAATTATTCAAAAGTAAATAAAATTCTTTAGCCTTTACGGCACCCTTTGGTTTTTCGCGTTAATATTAAAATTCTAAAAAATTTCAGCCGCTTTCTCGGCCCAATTTCTAAATTCCCCGCGTTTTCTTTTGTCTAGCCTGACAAAATACTTTTGTCAGTCCGTTTTAATTTAGATTGGCCGTCGATTTTCAAAACTTAACGCCGGTTTTCAATTGGAAGTATAATTATCGATTACGATGCCAGTAAATAAACGTCGAGTATGAACCATGCATGCGCGTAGCGTCCAGATTGTGATCCGGTAAGCAACCAAGAGTTTTTATACGTGATTTCGGAAATTTTAGTCCGAACGTGGAAGTTAGAATTCCTTTCGCCGGCTAGAAATCTGAACGTCTTCAAAGTAACAAGTGGATTACTCGGGTGAAAAGGTGGAAGCAATCTAGGAATAATTGAGAATGCTTTCACTGAGTTTGTTTCACCTGGGATCGGTATTTGTTATTTTACGTTTTGAGATTGTAATCGCTTTTCTAAGTTAGAACCACAGTTTCCGTGTGGGGTTTCGATTTCGTTGGTGATTTTATTCGTGTTTTCCGGATTGGATTTGTGATTTTCGTTTTGATTAAGTCTTAGGAAAGTACACGTGAAGTTTTGAAACACATCCTGGTTTCTCCGAGGATTGTAATCGCGATAGCTGTCAGTGCATTAGATTTTGAGTTGATACTCCGTGATATAATTATACTTTCAAGTTATCCGGTTCGTCGGGTACCCGGTTCATTTTGATCAACCCCTACCATTGGGCTGTGAAGATTTTATATAGTGTTTTTTTTTTAAAGTCCATGATATTTTTTTTTGTTCGAAAAGCGAATCGAAACAAACCTTCGGAATCTGAAGAATGCAATCAGAATTCAAATAAAGGCGACCAAAATTAGGAAAGAAACAGAAAATTATAAAAGAACGATAGAAGCTTAAATTCTGAATAAGAAAAATTTGAAATTATTTTATAACCTTAAGTATACTAACCTTTTTGTGAATTTATGGAAATTATCAAACATAGCTGAAAGAATCAGCCAGTACAAATAGGAAATAAGCAAACACAATACATTCTAATTTTGAAATAATATTTTTTTTAAATTAAGATTTTTTTTAATATTTTTTTATTGTAAAGTTCGAACTTAGGGACTTGTTTATTTTTAGCCACAAGTGGCTTAAGGTCTATAAATTTAAATAAATATAATTGAGATTGTTATTTTGAATTCAGAATTTAACTTGCAGTAATGATTAATTAGATTCAGTTCTATGTGGTGAGTATGGGTGAGTTCAATTTTTAGGGGTGATTTCCGATTTTCAGCATACGCGAACACCACGGTTACGGGTCAATAAGTTTTGTGACGCGCGGGAGGGTGCTGGTGGTCAACCAACACCACGACTACCACGTGTTTATTTCAGTATTCTGCTTCCACCATTCAGGCCCTTTTATTTTATTCAGTGGCACTGGCACAAATTTAAAACAGATCCCGCCAACTGGCCAGATCCTGCAAGAACACCCCCCACACGCCGACGAGCCATAGCCGCGCACATAATCACAAAGTTGCCAGTGTAGCAGGATTGGTTGGTGCCAACTTCGAGGTTGGTTTGGGACACAAAGTATTTATTCTTGGATACGAAATCTAGAAAAATGTCAAGAAAAGGTTAGTGTAAACATATATTTTACAACCCTATCCATTTTAATGAAAGCTGTTTTGCTAAACCTGCATATTTTTGCAATTTTCCATTCGCGTACTTTGTGCAAGAGCCATTCTTGTGAGTAAAATTCTCAAATTACCCAGAATTTACTCAATTACTGGAAAAGTAAACAAACGGACCTATTGTCATAATTATATTTTCTTTTAGTTGTTTTATTATATATTTGGGTTTTTGTTTAAGATTTTGAAATCCTAAATTCTTTACAAATTCTCTTTCATTGTAACCATGACAATCTTCTCTTTCCTCGTTTATTTTTTTAGTTCTATTAGTCTTATTTTCACAAAATTTTACTATGCAACATATCCCAAATAGATTTGTCGTCTACCTTATTATGGAGTAATTCATTTGATTTATACCCTGTTGCAAGGTAGATTGAACAGGTACCACTACAAGAACAGCTGTTTTAGCAAATTTAAGAGTGTGTGCGTCACACAGACAATAGATTTTGACACATGTCTGGGATTTTTCTATCAACAACGGGCATGTGTTAGTAAATTTGAGAGAGCTTATGAATGTGTGCGACTCACAGATAACGGATTTGACATATTTCTGAGGTATTTTTACCAACAAAATACATGTGTTTTTTGGTTTTGTATTTGTTTTAGTTATGGTGGTACCTGTAATGAATATGCCTTGCCCTGTTGTCTTATGGATTGAGTCATTGTATATTTGAATAGATTTTAAAACAAGTGCCTTATCATCACAATCACTATGTTTCTGTTCCAATTTGAAAAGCCTGATATGTTATTAGGCGTCAGGTGAAATCTTTCTATATCTGCGTTACCTGTGTGGGTATTTGGTGCAGTGAAATGATAGTGTACTTCTTCGTAGTTAAGAAAGTTTTTGATTTGTGTAAGCAGTATTGAGTCCATTATCAGCAATAATTTTTTTCGGTTTTCCCAAAATAGCGAATCTTTCTCTTAATTTTTCAACAATTGTTATAGAGTTTTTATAACTTAAATGATGAATGGAAACGTGCTTGGAGAGTTTATCAATACATGTTAAAAAGGAAGTTTGTTTGTTAAGAAACCATATATCAATGTGAATTATTTCGTTAGATTGGATTGGAGTTTCCGTTACACATAATTTAGTTTTTATTGGACGTCTATCGAACTTACACGTATTACATATAATACAGTTGTTAATGAATTTATGAATTTCCTTTCTTAAATTTGGATAATAAATTATGTCTTTTAATTCTAAATATGTTTCTTCTATTCCTCTATGATTCTTGTCATTGTGAAACTTTTCTATTATCTCTAAAAGATTTTCCTTATCAAAAATGTCTTTTACCAATTAGAGCATTTTAAAAATTGTGTTTCTTTCGAATTCGAAGAGAAATGTATTATCATTGCTTGAAGTTTCTTGAGTATTAGTTGTTAAATTATTTGTTCAGCTTGAGGTCTGTTTTTAAAAAATTTAAGAAACTAGATTTTATTTTTTTTTCATTTGATTTTTATTGTCCCGATATTTCGATCAACATCGTTGATCATCTTCAGGGGATATTTTCAAAAACAAATGGTGTATTTTTAAAAAAGATTTTTAAAGCTTAATTTTATTATCACTGTCTTCTTTCGTAAACAAAACACTAGTGTTTCTTGAATATATTAAAATTTTCACAAAAATGGCCATAGTTCCCTTGATAGGAAGAATTTGTTTTAAAAATTCCAACACTTTATCTTCAGAATATTCTGCTATTGTAATCAAATGCCTTATTTTCTTTTGATATACAATTTTCTTTTCATATTTATAGTTTTTTCCTAATTTCACAATAAGTTGGTTTCGAAATATATTTACTGGGGAATCTGAGATAAAAATATGATCATTTAAATTTTATTTTCCACTGTGTATCGTAGCTCTGTCAGAACAAACACTTTGATCAATATCTTCCAAGTGATGTATGTCTAGACGGCTAAAATAGTCTGCAACTTGATTAGCTTTTCCTTTAATGTATTCAATATCAAAGTCATATTCATTTAACTGAATTTTCCACTTTTGTAATTTCATATTGGGTTCCTTTAACGAATTAAGACACACAAGTGGTCTATGATCAGTCTGTATTTTGAATTTTCTGCCATACGAATAAAGTCTGAAATATTTTACTGACCATACAATAGCTAACAATTCCTTTTCAATTGCGCTATAGTTACGTTCGTGTTGATTTAATGTTCTAGATTAAAAAGCGATTGGATGTCCATTTTGTGACAAAACTGAGCCTAAAGCATCGTTGCTAGCATCTGTAGTCAGAACGAACATCTTCTCAAAATTTGGATATGCTAGAACTGGAGGAGAACATCAAATTCGCTTCAATTTGTTGAACGATTCAATATAGTTCGTGTTATTCACATTCATATGTGATCCTTTTTTAAGGTATGATATCATTGGGACCGCAATTTTGCTATAGTCCTTTTCTTCTATAGAATCCGGTTAAGCCTAAAAACGATCTTATCTGTTTTGTTGTTTTTGGCAAAGAAATCTTTTGTATTGTATCAATTTTATTTGGATTTGGTTTAATAACATCCGGTGTTATAATGTGTCCCAGGTATTCCGACTCACGTTTAAAAAAATTACATTCGTCCACCTGTAATTTCATGTTATACTCAGATAATCTATAAAAAATTTTTGTATATGACAATATATGTACTTTTAAAGAGGTTGAAAATACCAATATATCGTCTAAATAAACCACGCATATATTATTAATATAATCTTGTAGCACTTCATTCATCATTCTCTGCAATGATGCTGGAGCGTTTTTCAAACCGAAAGGCATCTGGTAAACTCATAATGTCCAAATGAAGTTAAAAAAGCTGTCTTATGTCTATCTTCGTAGTAAAGGTATTTGATGGAATCCTTTAGTCAAATCAACAGTACTGAAATATAGAGAATTTCCTAGTTTTGACAAAAGATCTTCAATATTGGGAATGGGAAATTTGTCATTTATAGTCACGTCATTTAATTTTCTATAATCAATCACTACCCTAAATTATTCCTTTCCAGAGTTGTAAATTTGTTTAGGAACAACCCAAGTTGGTGCATTAAATGGTCTATAAGACTTAGTGATGATTCCAGATTGAAGCATTTCATTTATTTGTTTTTTTACTTCATCCTTGTAAATTTTCGGAAATCGATAAGCTCTTGAATAAATTGGAATTTTGTTGATTGTTGGTATTTTATGTCTATATTTAACAACGCATGATAAATCTTCATCTTCGATGTAAAAAACGTTCTTAAATTTCTAATTAATGTCCAAATGAAGTTAAGAAAGCTGTCTTATGTCTATCTTTGGTAGTAAAGGTATTTGATGGAATCCTTTAGTCAAATCAACAGTACTGAAATATAGAGAATTTCCTAGTTTTGACAAAAGATCTTCAATATTGGGAATGGGAAATTTGTCATCTGTAGTCACGTCATTTAATTTTCTATAATCAATCACTACCCTAAATTGTTCCTTTCCAGAGTTGTAAATTTTTTTAGGAACAACCCAAGTTGGTGCATTAAATGGTCTACAAGACTTAGTTATGATTCCAGATTGAAGCATTTCATTTATTTGTTTTTTTACTTCATCCTTGTAAACTTTCGGAAATCGATAAGCTCTTGAATAAATTGGAACTTCGTTGATTGTTGGTATTTTATGTCTATATTTAACAACGCATGATAAATCTTCACATTCGATGTAAAAAAGTTCTTAAAATAGAATTAATTTCGTTAATTCTTTAATTTCTTCATTGTTTAAATGTTCCGTTTTTAGTTTCCTATTTAAATATTAAATTTTCGGCTCATTGAAATTTATATATATCGCTATTGGGTTCAAATATGACAAATCATGTTCATCATATTTTGTACTTGAATTTTCATATATTAAAGGAATTTTTGCATCGTTAGTTATTAATAAATTTTCCTTTAAATCAATTTTCGCTCCTAAAGGTTTGAGTATTACCATATTTACACTATGCAATTTTGTTGCATGCAACTCTATTTTTTCAGTGAGAAAGACAGAGAAGAAATACAAAATGTGTACATTTCTATTTCAACACTCTCACTTAAAATGAAAATTGCATGCAACAAAGTTGCATAGTGTAAATATGGTATATATTACATCCTAAAATTCCGTCAAAATCATTAAAAATATCTGTTTCAAGCATCTCAATTCTTTTATTACGAGAGTTAAATTCTTTAAGAAGAGGTATCGTTATTTTTGTTGTAGTAACAGATTTAGAACAAATAGTATTCAATATAATTGGTGTTTCAAGTTCGGTTGTGAAATGCCTGATCCTGAATCTATTAATAACTTGATAGGGACAGATCTTGTCTTTACAGGGTAAACCTCTTCGGCCCGTTGTTGAAAATTTGATACTTGTATATTATCCACTTCCATTCTATTTGAGCTATTAGTAGTTTGTTGAGATTCACCTGAATTATTTCTGTAGTTACTATTCACATTACTAAAATTTCCTGGTATGTTTTGACTCCGGTAATAATTTGAGTTATTTGGCTTTCTTTGAGAATCTGAAAAACTGTACCTATTCCTCTGAAACTTTTCAAAACTATTTGGCTTATGTTGATTTGTATGATTTTGGTTATAGTTATCTTGATAGGGAATATTTTTATTATTGAAAGCGTTTTCAGTATTATTTTGTGAAAAATTATGAGAATTATTATATATAGAAGTTCGAGAATTAATAAACCTTTGATTATAGTTTTTATAGAACTTTTTATTTATATATTTGTTTTCTAAATTAGATGAAAAAGAAGTAAAGTTTTTATTATAAAAATAATCAGTGTCTATTAAAATTTCTTTTGCTTTTAAAAGTGTATAAGGGTTTCTTGCATTCAATACTAACTTTGGTTCATTAGGCAATTTGGAAATACAAATTTTTAAAACCATAGTTTCATTATTTTTACAACTATACCATTGTTCATTTTCTCTATCTACACTAGTTTTTAAATTTAATTTGGTCAACAAGCTTAATAGGTATTCATATAAATTACTAACACTGTTTACAATAGATTCCACACTATCAGAAATATAACAATTAATTCTTAAAATTACCTTAATCTCATCCCATTTAATTGGATTGTTCTTATTTATAAGTGTAATATTTGCCTTATTAATAATTTTATTTCTAAAGGCCATGTCCGATAAAACTTTTGCTTCGCGTTGCGTTACAGATTCGCTTTGACATCTAAGATGAAATGTACATACTTATACGAAACATGCTACATAAAGCACTTTTAACGCAGCGTGAAGCGAAAAGTTCGGCAACGCTCATCTTTTGGCTTGCTTTGACAATCGAAACATATCGTGCGTTTGAATCTGTTTTAATAAGAGGTAAATATGTATGTGCCATTTATTTATTTTCAATCTATGTGAATAAATCGTAAAATAACATAATTGACTTTTATTTTTATAACAAAAAAAATAAATAAATAGCAAAATTATCAACTACTTTTTTGGTAAACGAGAAATGCGCGAGTGTTGTCAAAGTTTTCATTGTGTCATACACCTTTTGCTTTACACTTTTCTATCAAAGTTAGAACCGTCACGCAAAGCGACAAAGCTGTATCTGACACGGCCTTAACTCTTAAGTCAAATAAAGATAAAAGAGATGAATCGACATGCTTACTCGACATGTTTCGTAAACATTTCCAGTTCTTCAGGTTTTCCATCAAATTCTGGGAAACCATCCAAAAAATTGAAAGCATTAAAAGCCACTGTTGCGATTTATTTGAATTTCTGATGCTTTCTTCTTTATGCTATTCTTAAGCCCTGTACAGACGGTTGTAAGATCTTACAATATTGTCAGACCAATGTGCTGACGATGTACTGACAATAAAAATTGTCAGCACAAAGTATATTGTTAGTTCACACGGTTATATCAAAGTTGTTAGAAAAGCTTACAATTTATTGGCAGACAATTGACAATAAATTTATCTGACAATATTGTCAGTAAAACAATTGACACTTCACAAGGTTGTCAGATGCAAAAATTATCAGATCTGTTGTTTGGCGCTGCCAGACTCAGATCATTTAACAGAAATAATCAATTATTTATCATCTATGTTTGTGTTAACTTAAAAAGTGAAAATATAAATTAGTATTAAACATAAAGAAGCAATTTTAACCAGGGACCGTAAATGTTATGACTTTTTTTTCGAAAAAGTCAAATAATAATATTTATTTTTTGACCAATATGTTTTCGGTCAAAAAATAATGGTTGTTTTTTGACTATTCTTTTTTAGGTCAAAAATAAAAGTTAAAATTTGACTGATATTTTTTTGTTCAAAAATAAAAGTTAAAATTTGACCGGTATATTTTTGGTCAAAAATAAAAGTTTAAATTTGACCGATATTTTTTCGGTCGAAATTAAAAGTTAAAATTTGGCCGATATTTTTTTGTCAAAAATAAAAGTTAAAATTTCAAAAAAGAGCAAGTAATATTTTGAGCTCATAATCTCACATGGAAAATATCCTACTAATCAACATCGATTTAACTTGTATGTGAATATAAGGAGCATCAATAGCTCTTATATACAATTTCGTTAAATAAATTGGTTCAATAGTTGATGCTCCTGTTCACTATTATCAAGCATGACAAGAGGTTAAATAAAGAATGCTTGGGTAGCGAATTCTAAATCCGATTAAATTTTAACTTTTATTTTCGACCAAAAAAAATATTGGTCAAAATATAACTTTTATTTTTGACCAAAAAAATATCAGTCAAATTTTAACGTTTATTTTTGACCAAAAAAAATATCGGTCAAATTTTAACTTTTATTTTTGATTAAAAAAAACATCAGTCACATTTTAACTTTTATTTTTGACCAAAAAAATATCTGTAAAATTTTAACTTTTATTTTTGACCAAAAAAATATCGGTAATTTTAAAAAATAACAGTTATATTTTGACTTTTTTGAAAAAAGTAACAAAATAAAAGTATTATTAGATTTGTATTCCTTAGCTCACGATCATCACATTGCTATACTCAAATATCGTATATACAGATTATTTCTGTCTGACTTTTTGAACTGAAATTTTGGTAATAACTGTTATTTTCGTCCCTGATTTTAACTATTTTAGCTGCATAGTTTCTTATATTTTCCTTTTCCCCTAAAAGAGATGTGTGCAATGCTGTCAATATAAAGAAGTCTCTGACAATGACGCCATGGTCAGATGCAGAAACTTCGCACATCTGACAATTAAAAATCTCTGCCAATAATCTGACAATGGCAACGCGATGTGTTCACACGATTGTGAAATGTCTGCCAATTTTTTTCAGCAGGAATTATTATAATCGACTGACAATGCTTTTTTGCCAACGTTGTCAGACAAAAATTTTCAGTTCAGACGATTGTAAGAAATTTTTAGGACATTTTACTTACAATATTGTAAGATCTGACAATGTACATATGTAGCTTTACCGATTGTATATGATTTTGATACGTTGACCCAATAATATTTCGTTGTTGTTTAATACAAAAAAATAGGGCTTGTTAATTGTTGTTGCTTGTGCTGTTTTATTATGCTTCTTGACTGTCTCGAAACCACTTAATTCTCTCAATAATTTTTAAAGTAACGAGTTCGTGCTTAACGGTTTCGTTTTCTCAAGGGGTATTGCTTCTTTTTTTAATTTCACTAGATCTTAATGTTAAATAATTATTTTTGGCACGTTTCCGCTTTCTGTTTTCTTCAGGGAATATTGAAATTTTTCTTCACTTATAGTTAGATATTTCTTATTTTTGTTAAGAAAACTTGATATTTTAAATTGAACTGATCTTAACCTTTCCACTTTTTTTGTTGGGGAAATTTGATTTTTATTTGGTTCTTAAGCCGACTGCGCCAATTAATTGTTCTTGAAACAACATATATTTAACATATATTTAAAATACGAAATATTTAAAAGTTTTAATGGCAATATATATTTTTATTTTATCTAATAATTATTTAATATTTTTTATAAAAAGAAATTGTATTGATTCTTGATCGATAGAAAACTTATTATTATTATTATTATCATTATTATTATTATTATTATTATTATTATTATTATTTATTTATTAGTATTATTATACTTTTAAATTACACTTTGGTTACTTAAGTTTACATATTTTTGTTTTTGCTCTAAGATTCTAAGTTTCTTACAAAATTTACACAATCTCTTTTAAAAATTAATTCATTTGTTTGAACTTTGGTATTATTTGGAAACGAGTTATATAATTGTAGTCCATTATAGAAAAGTGAACGCTGCATCGTGTTTACTCGTTGCGGTCTAAAGTATCTCGCATTTCTTAGCCCATACGGTTGCACATCTCTCACACAATTAATTTGCTCACATAGATATTCTGGCGCCTTTCCCATTTTCATCTTTTGTATAAAAAGTAATGTATTTAATTCCAATCGTTGATTTATTTTTAACCATTTAAGGATATTTAACATTATCTCAATTGGAGTATAAATGTTACATTTCAAAATTGTTCTCAATGCTTTATTTTGTAATTTTTGTAGTCTTTCAATTTGCGTTTTTGTACAACATGTATAAATTATTGTTGAACCAAAATCAAAATGTGGTTTAATAATCGTATTATATATATTAATTGCTGTTATTGTTGAAACTTTATTTCTAATTTAAAAAAAAACCCAATTTTTTTTACCAATTTTTCGACAAATATAGTCCATGTGTTTCTTTATCAATTATAAAACCAAGATATTTTATTTGTTCGACTTTTTCAATTATTTCGTTATTAATTATAAAGTTACTATTACTAGTCATGTTTATTTCTATTATTTTCGTTTTTGTTTCATTTAATTTTAATTTGTTCATATTTAACCAAATAGTTATATTGTTTATGTCCTGCATCATATTATTGTGACACTGTTCTTCATTATCTCCTTTTGTAAATATTAGAGTATAAAATTATTTCACTTTTTGTCAAAATGTTCGGCATATCATTTATGTAAATACTAAACAATAGTGCACCTAAGATTGATCCTTGTGGAGCACCAAATTCATTTTCAATGGAATCAGATTGTACACCATTAACTGTTGTTATTTGTTTTCTATTTGTTAAGTAGGATTTAAACCATTTAAGTTCTATATTTTGTATTCCGTACATATGAAGTTTTTTAAACATCATTTTTCTATCAATTGTCTCAAACGCTCTTTTAAAGTCCAAAAAAATTGCCATAATTTTTCTATTTTTTCTATTTTTTTCCATCGATTTATGACATAATTTACTGCAGTTTCACATGAAAAATTTTTCCTGTAACCAGATTGGTATTTTGATAACAAAGAATTTCCTTCTATATAGCTTTCCAATTGATCTTTCACAACCTTTTCCAGTATTTTTTCACAAGTTTTTAAGGTATTTATAGGACGGAATTTGTATTTGTCACTTTTTCAATAGGTATTATTATTTTTTCTTTCCATTTTTCTGGGAATTCTCCATTTTTAGCGATTTATTAATTATATTTAATATAATATTTCCCGTTATGTTCCAATTGTCAATAATAATTTTATTTGATACTTTGTATAATCCGGCTTATTGTTAAGTTGCTTTATTGTGTTTTTAAGTTCTAAGATTGTTATTGCACGAAATTTGAAATTATGACTAGTATTATTAATATTGTTTACGTATTGCACTTCTTCGATCGAGTCTCTTATTGCTGTTATACTACTTACAAAATAATTATTAAATTGACTAGCTATTTGATTGTTTTCTTTATATTCTATTTGGTTAAATATCACAGTTTTTATCACAGATTGTTTCTTTTTTATTACTAAAGCTTTTATTTCCTTCCACATTTGTTTTTGATCTTTGGCATTGTTTATTTTATTGTTTATATAGTTATTTTTCGCGTTTTCAATTATTACTTTATAAAGGTTTATAACTGATCTATAGTTTGCCCATGCTTCAGTTGTGTTTTCAATCCTTGCTATTTGTTGTTTTAAAATTTTATCTTTTTTTAATAAGCGAAGTTCATTATTAAACCATTGATTCACATTATTTGTGTTAGTTATTGTTCTTTTTATTGTAAATTTGTTTATTACCGCTTCGAGACAGTTATCTAACATATATGCGTTTTCATTGACATCACTGTTTTCTTTATAATCTATTATCGCACTCAGATTTCTAGTAAAGTTATTTTTATTATATTTGAATATTTTATGGGTTTCTATTGTTGTATCTTTTCGAAAATTGTTTTCACATTCAATATTTATATATAGAGACTCGTGATCAGCTATATTATTGTTATTAATTTCTACGGTTACTTTATGGCTATTTGTTATCACATAATCAATTATAGTATTAGTGTAATTTGTTATTCGCGTAAAACTATTAACGATTTGTTTTACACCATGATCATTTAAATTGTTTTCTATTCTGTTTTTATAACAAATATTTTCAATCCAATCTATGTTAAAGTCTCCACAAATTATAATATCACAGTTGCTTTCACAAATTATCTCTAAAATTTTCTCAAATATATCACAAAATTCTGATTTCTTACAACTCGGTGATCTGTATACTGCTACAATTATCATACGAATACTATCGTATTCAGCAGTGCAAACCAAAATCCAGTATTTATAATCTTCAAATTCTTCCAATATTTTATTCACCTTCCATGTTTTTTTGTAATAAATTACAACGCCTCCTGTTTTTGTAGAATTAGATAAACATACTATGTGCCCATAATCTTATAGCATTATTTCATTTTCATTTACTTTATCTGTTAAATGTGTTTCTGACAATATAATAAACTCCAAATTTTCTGATGCCGCAATTACTTCTATTTGACTGAAGTTATTAGTTAATCCTTGTACATTTGTATAAAGTGCGCGTAAATTCTGTGATTGTGTGCGTAAATTCTGTGATTGTTACATTGCGAACCCCATTCGTTTCATTTTCATATTTAATTTATTTTGATACACTTGGCATTCTCTATCATTAGTATAGTGATTTTCATCTAATCCCATATTTAGATTGTTATTTGCTTTTATACAATTAATACACTTATTAATTTGATCTTTGTTGCATTCCTTCGATTTATGTTCGCCGTGACATTTTAAGCACACTTCTTTGTTTTTGCATTCTTTTGCTAAACACTGTATAACATCGGTACCATCAAAAACTCTACATCACTTTGGTATATGTTTCTTCATCCACTATTAATTTGACAGTATATATTGTTTTATTGTTTCTTTTATATTCGTATTTTTGTATTATTTTAAATTCACCATTACTAATCATTGGATTTTGTTTGCGCAATTTTTAAATTATTTCAGCTTCCGTATAAAAGTCATACCAGTTATTTTTATTCTTAATTGTACTGGGTTAGGAACCAAAATTTCATATCCATCGTTTAGTTCATTTTCTATAGCACTCTTTATTTTTTCTCTTTCTTCAACATTTTCGGATTGGATTACAACTGCACCGTTTCTTCGATTTTCCACACTTGTTATTTTTAAATTTACCGGATCAACCTTATTATTTAATTCTTCTTTAGTTTTATCCACTCCCTGTTTTTCTTTTGGTTTAACTATTAAAGGCAATTGTTTGTTAACATCTGGCAACACTATTTTGTTTTTCACTGTCTCTGAGTATGACATTTTTGTATGCTTTTGACTTGTCTCTTTGATCACTTTTTTTATTTCGTTACACATGTTGACATTTTTTTCCTCTAATGATTTGCATATTTCATTGTTGTTGTTTTTAAATTCATTTACACCTCCATATAATTTTTTAATTTCTTCTAAATTTTTTTCATAAGATTTTTGTACACTGTCAATTTTTTCACTCTTTCTTCATAACGCTTTTCAATAGCTTCCAATAATTCTTTAACTTCGCCTTCGTTTTGCTTCAGTGACAACTCAAATTCATGTTTATAATCCACTAAATTTTGTTTATTTTTGTTCACTTGATCTTGAATTTCTGTTAGAACCATGTCCACATTTTTTATATATTGTACACAATCATCACACATAAAACGTATAAAGTTACTTTTGTCAATTATTCCCATCGAATATTGATCAACTCCAGAACATTTTGTTTGGCTGTGATAAATTTTATCGCAGCCTCTCATACATCTTATGTCAGTTTCACCCCGTATTGACGATTTGCATTTGCAACACTCAGCCATGACTGAGTGTTTTTTTGTTTTTTATTACAATTAAAAAATTATGCTGTTTTTTCATATAACTTTTTATTGCACTATTTAAAATACTGATTTACTTTGGTTTTATATAGTCCTATCTATTTTTTAAAACCAAATTATATTTTATTTTTTTATTTATTTAGAGCTTTACTGCAAATTGCTTTTTCTCGCTTTTTCTCTTTCATCTTAATGAAAAATATTTGACAAAAACATAATAGTAATTTCAAAGAAAATATAATTAATAATATTTATACGTATACATATGTACATTTAAAAGATAACAGTAACAAAGTATAAATAATAAGGGATGATGGTTGTACATGTAACTCAATGGATGGTATACCCTCTAAATGGCTAAAAAGAATCAATTGAAGGCCAGATTCAGGACTCATTCAGCTATCGAACCTCGTTTATAGATCCGTGTCACTTTTTTATTTGTCGATTTTAAAAATAGAAATTAAAATCTTTGTATAGTGCAATATGAAGATTTTCCACTTATGGAGAGTACACACTCTAAACGGCTAAAAAGAGTCAAACGAAAATTGAGGACTAGATTCAGGACTCATTCACCTATCGAACCTCGCTTATAGATCCGTGGCACTTTTTATTTATCGTTTTTAAAAATAGAAATTAAAATCTCCATACAGTGCAATACGAAGATTTTCCATCTATGGAGGGTATACCCTCTAAACGGCTAAAAACAATCAAACGAAAATTTGTGGCCAGATTCAGGACTCATTCAGCTATCAAACCTCGTTTGTAGATCCGTGGCACTGCAAATCACTTTAGTTTATATCGGCACGGCTTGATTTGCAGATTTTGTAGAGTAGCATACTTTTTATATAGGTACATGCAAAATTTTACCTATATAAGGTATACCCTACAAACGGATAAAATGCCAAAGGTGGCAGCTCCATTTGCCTATGGGGAGGTTTTTCCTCTTTTCAAATTACTTAATTTATATCGGCACGGCTTGATTTACAGATTTTGTGGAGTAACATACATTTTATATACATAGGTACATGCAAAATTTGTACCTATATAGGGTGTACCCTATAAACAGCTACAATACCAAAAGTGTCAACTGCATAGGTCTATGGGGAGGTCTTTCATCTTTCAAAATCACTTTAGTTTATTTCGGCACGGCTTGATTTACAGATTTTGTGGAGTAACATATTTTTTAGATAGGTACATGTAAAATTTGTACCTATATAGGGTATACCCTATATATATCAGTTCGCAACTTACTCTCGAAGTAGAAACAAGCATTAATTTGCCGTCGGTGAACAAAATAAACAATATAAAAATATACATATAATATTTATAAAAAAGAAAAATATTCGCAACAACAAAGTATTAACAAACACCGTTTTGTTTAATATTTTACATACCTATACATTTTTTCATTTCTTTTTGTAAAGTAAATTATAATTATAAGCAAGTAGGCACACAAACAACAAATATATTTGGTATTCGTACCAAATGAGTAAGAATACAACAACAAACAACATAAATGTCTACGTTACTGTTGTTGCTGCAGAATGTGATAGCCCAGTAAACAAAAATTTACACTTGCGTACACGGGTACGCTCAAATTCAATGTCTATGACGGACCATAGTATAAAAGTAAATTTTTTGATACCAGCTTCACAGCAAAGCACAAGTGCCAACATCAAGCTGAAAAAGAAAAAACGACAGAAAGTGTCCCCCTAGAAACTGATTCAGAAAATCCAAAAAATCCAAATGGGTATTGATCGCTATGTTAAAGTGATAAATAATAAAAAAAGACAAAGAAGTCCAAGATCGAAAAACCTCGCTCCATCGGCGAAAATGGCCAAAGATGGTAAATCTGACGCGGCGCTCTCTGAAAACCGGTTTTCACTTCTACAAAACGACGTAGAAGAAATCACTATTGTCAGGTCAAGCAAGCCACCCCCAATATACTTAAGAGAGAAAAATTCAAATGAGCTAATTAAAAGGCTAGTACAATTAATCGGTGAAGAGGCGTTTGACGTGATTAATGAAACAAAAATTCAAGTAAATGAAGAAAATCATTACCCCTCAGTAGTTTCGGAGTTTGAAACACAAAATAAAAATTTTTACACCTACCAATTGAAAAATGCAAAAGGCCTCCAGGTAGTGATAAAAGACATCGATTCGTACGTGGATCCAGAAGAGGTAAAAGCGGGTCTACTAAATAATAATTTTAAAGTAAAAAATGTTACTAACATTAAAAATAGAGAGCGAGTTCCCCAACCACTATTTCGTGTGGAAATGGAACCAGGTGATATGAAATTAAAAAGGAATGAAGTACACCCCATTTACAGCTTAAGACATTTGCTGCACCGGCGAGTTACCGTAGAGGAACCACACAAGCGAGCAGTGCCCATTCAATGTCTAAATTGCCAAGAATATGGCCACACCAAAACATATTGCAAGTTGCGCACCGTTTATGTCGTCTGTGGTGAACTAGACAGCACTGCCAATTGTGATAAGCAAAAAGATGATTCCAAAATGAAAAAGTGTAGCAATTGCCATCAAAATCACACTGCAAACTACAGGGGCTGCCCTGTCTATGTACATGTTAAGCAGTCTTTGTCTAACAGACGTAATCACACCTATGCACAACCTAATACTTTCGACAATACAAATTATCCCCAGTTGCGCCAACCAGCTACCAGCCGGCCTTCATACGCCAACATTTTTAAGCCTAACCAGCCCATAGCGCAAAACATACCAAACAGCCAGTTCTCGTACGCTAATGTTTTGAAGTCTAACCAGCCCACAGCTCAAAAACGGCATCTTGCCAACGAAAACAGTGGTTTCAATTTTGATCGACCTGAGGCTTCAATAGAAAATTTAATACAAACCGTAAATTTTTTTACAACCAACATGACCTGCATGATGCAGGAAGTGTTGAAAATGCAGTCTACATTATTGCAGGCTGCATTAAACAAACCATGAACTTAAAAATCTGTTTCTGGAACGCAAACGGCATCCGCCAACATAAAAACGAACTAGAATACTTCATGCTGAATAAACAAATTGATGTTATGCTTATCTCTGATACGCACTTGACTGCTAGAAGTTTTTTTAAAATCAACGGATATACTCTCTACGACACAAAGGACCCCCAAGGTAGAGCTTGTGGTGGCTCGGGTATACTAATAAAATCGCGATTAAAACACTACTTAATGAGTGATCATTGTGAAGACTATCTTCAAGCAACTAACATCTGCATTGAAGCTTTTCATCAAAACCTGGTGATTTCATCAATTTACTCTCCTCCCAGATACTCTATTTCAGAAAATCAGTATAGTAGATTTTTTAATTCACTAGGCCCACGTTTTTTTGGCCGCCGGTGATTACAACGCTAAGCACACGTTCTGGGGATCTCGCCTCATCACGCCAAAGGGTCGCGTTTTGTTTGACTCAATTTCAAAAATGCGGTTAAATGTTATATCAAGTGGGCAGCCAACTTACTGGCCAACAGATCGCCGAAAAATACCTGCTGTTATTGATTTTGGAGTAGTAAAGGGTGTGCCCAGCGAAATGATCCAAGTTGAAGCATCTTTAGATTTGTCTTCAGATCACTCACCAACTATTGTCACTATATATTCACATACAACATATTCATCCTCTTGTGATTTAACAATGACAAGCACTCGTATAAATTGGTTGAAATACAAAAAATATTTGAGTGCTCATTGCCCAGAAAATATTCCATTAAAAACGCCTGCTGACATTGATGACTCTATTAGAATGTTTGAGGCAAACCTTAAGCAAGATACTTTTATCCGAAAAAAGAAGAGTTCGTAGAGAATGGCAACGCTACAGATCCCCTCAGCTAAAATCTAGGCTGAAGGAATGTACTAAACAGCTGAAAACTCTACTAGATTATCAAAAAACCGCTTCTCTTCAAAACTTTCTAAATGGGCTCGACGCAGCACCTCAAACAGACTATTCGCTATGGAGAGCAGCCCGAGGCCTCAAAAGACCAGTGATATATAAGCCTCTATTGCGAGCTTCGAATGGAGACAGGGCAAGAACTGATGCTGAAAAAGGTACTCTGTTTGTAAAACACTTGCAAAAAGTATTTACTCCAAATAAGTCTGATACTATAGTTGAGCTGCCACCAGTCCTCGCTATACCAGATGTTACTTTGAGGTTCAACATTCGTGAAATTGAACACTATATTGCGGCCTTAAACTCGAAAACTCGAAACCAGGCGCTGATAAAATAAGCAATAAAATGCTCTTAGAGCTACCCTATACTGCAAAACGGATAATTCTATTTATTTTTAACAGTATTTTGCGCCTCAAATGCTATCCCGCAGAATGGAAGGTTTCGCTGATTACCATGATACCTAAACCAGGCAAAGATCATACGAAGGTGGAGTCCTATAGGCCTATAAGCCTGTTGTCTAACATGTCAAAACTTGAAAAGCTACTTATGAGTAAGCTAACACCCATACTGAATCGTACTGGATGCATTCCAGACCACCAATTCGGTTTTAGGAGACAACATAGTACGATTGAACAAACACATAGACTAGTGAACGTGGTTAGAAAAACCTTCGAAGAAAAGAAATATTGTTCTGCGCTCTTCATCGATGTTTCTCAGGCATTTGATAAAGCATGGCACGCAGGTTTAATACATAAACTAAAGCAAAACCTACCTGAAAACATCCTTAAACTTTTAGAAAGCTACTTAACTGAGCGAAAATTTGTTGTTAAAGAAGGTAATTTTCAAAGCCCTCCGCAACCCATTGAAGCCGGAGTTCCTCAAGGCAGCATCCTCGGTCCTGTATTATATCTGATATATGCCTCTGACTTGCCGGTAAGCAGTAACATACACATATCAACATTCGCTGATGATACAGCTTTTCTAAGTGTTCACAAAAGCCGTCAAGAAGCCACCCGCAATTTGCTAGATTATATACACCAGTTGGAACAATGGCTAAAACAATCGGATAAAAATTAACGAACAAAAATGTCTACACATTACTTTTACATTGTGCAAAGAAATCTGCCCACCTATACAAATAAATAACCAAACTATACCTCAACACACTGAAGTAAAATGTCTCGGTGTTCATCTTGATCGTCGTCTAACATAGAAGTCACACATAAATGCAAAGGTGACCCAAATGAAATTAAAAGCAGCTCAAATGAATTGGCTCATTGGAAGGAACTCTACTCTAAGCCTAGATTGTAAACTTCTTCTATACAACTCCATTCTAAAACCAATATGGTCCTACGGAATCCAGTTATGGGGCACTGCCTCGGCATCAAATGTAGAAAAAATTCAAAGGCAACAAAATAAAATACTCCGTACGATTACAGCAGCCCCATGGTATGTCAGAAACAAGCGAATTCATAAAGACCTAGATGTGCCGCCGGTTAGGACAGTGTTTTCTAAACACGTGACAAGCTACATAAAAAGACTTGAGTTGCACCCAAATCCCCTAGCCCGAAACATCATTAAATTTAGAGGCCACACTCGGCTGAGAAGGAGGGACACTCTTGCACTCAGCCAAACACGAGAGACGTAAAGAATCAAACAACCAACCGCTGAAACAAATATTTTTGTCTGGCACTGGCTGGACTTAAAAATTAAAATTTTAGAGTTAAGATTTGATTACTTATTGTTAGTTCAATTTTATTGAAGATACAATAAATAAATACATATAAAAAAAATATAGGGTATACCCTATAAACGGCTAAAATGCCAAAAAGTGACAACTGCAAGGGCCTATGGGGGGGGGGTTCCCTTTTCTAAATCATTTTAGTTTATATAGGCGCAGCTTGATTTACAGATTTTGTGGAGTAACATACTGTTACGAAATGAAAAATACAGATTCTAATTTAACGACATCAAATGACAGCTTTAATATCAATCTGTATTTGGTACCACAAAAATGCAATCCTGACTATGATTGTAAAAATAGTCGCGTTGTCAGCCTTATCAATATATAATAACAGCAACCAGAAATTCAAGATAACGGAAATATTACTTTCGGTTGTACAAACTGCCAAGAGAATTTACAAGATTTTTCGAAACTACAAAATGACACGTATAGATAGCAACAGGAAACTCGGCTAGGAGACATGATTTAATTAACTTTTATTAATTATGCAACGCTAGAGCCCTGCAATATTTAGTCATATCAACATCTGTAAAAAAGGTTTTTGACAACTTTGCACCCGCCACGGGTGCAAAGATAAAAGCAGTTTAGTGCAGACAGCATCTAGTACACGCACGCTGCCGCCGGTTGCTTTTTGAACCATCCAGCCGATGTAGTCTGCTCGCATCGGCTCAAAACCTGCCGCCGATGTAGGCGGCTGGCACTGGCTCCAACTCCGCCGCCGGTTTTTTTTTCAAACGAAAAAGCATGGCAGAGTTGAAAATTTTACCACTTTTTATATGATTGAAATAAGTAAAAATACTTTTTCAATCATATGAGAAGAATGCCGTTAGTTTTTAGCTTGGCCATTTTTTCTAGAATTCGCTTGGCGTTGTAAAAAATAAATTTTAATATTGTTCTAGAATTCGTCGTGTATAATCCTGTGTTTCTAATATTCCTTATAGGCTTTTTAAATCTACCCACATCTTTCATCCATTCGCCAAGATGTTATCATCTTCCCATAAGAGTTGTACAGGGCTAAATATGTACATCTTTCTTCATCTTTCAAAAATGTTCCTATCTCATTTTTAGAGTTGTGTCGTTCCGGAACGACCTAGTTCCATGGAACGATTCCCTAAATGAAACGGTACGGACCGATCCAAACGTTCCTTTTATATCGTTCCTCGTTCTGCAATTGCAAACCGTCTTGAGGAGTAATTAATTTGCTTTGACAAACGGGCAAGGCAACACATTTGCTTCGTTCACTTATTTGTGTAAACGTTTTTGTATAGAGAATGATTTATTCATTTATGTTTACTTGTATGGCCAACGGACTACGCAATCGTCCGTATTCTAGATATAAATACTTTCATTAGGGTCATGGAACAATTATCCAACGTTATAAAAATCTCTTTAAAAAAGAGACACATAAACGGCCATGTCACAGAGTTCAATTCCGTTCGGAAACGAAATTCAATCTACCCTAATATGTCAAGCCATAGCTGGAGCATACCGCACCATAATAGCGCCGCCAACAGTCTGGACACACCTGAAAAATTTGCGTATTTTAGTTTGCTTTTTTAGGCACTAGCTGCTACAAAAATGGGGTAGGTTGAATTCCTCTTCCGAACGGAATTGAACTCTGTGACATGGCTGAATATATAATGCAACTGTGTGTAATTGGTTAATGATACTAACTTTCCTATACTGAAGTTAAATAAACTCAGCGATTTTGACTCGCAGACGAAGGCTTCCGTTCGAATACCACATTCATAATTCCATTTTTTTGTGTTGGGGTTTCCGATTTATTTTTTTTCACACACAAGCGAATAATTACAAATACACCGAACGAAAAATTCATTCGTAAAGTGTTTAAGGCTACAAGAGCTTTTTTAAAGAAACACAAAGACATCATAATCGTACAAGCTGACAAAGGAAACAAAACCTTTGCGATGTTAAAGACTGAATAAGATAAAAAATGAAAGAACTTTTAGATGACAAAAACACAAACAGATTAATTAGGGGCGATCCAACTGATAAATTGCAAAAAATTAACAATAAAACCATATCTGAACTGTCAAAGAACGGAAATATTGACAATTGGGTAAAGAGTCAACTACTATGTTCTGCAGCAACTGCACCACGGATATATGGATTATCCAAAATTCACAAGCCCGGGACTCCACTAAGACCCATTGTATCTTCGGTACAAGTACCATGCTATAGTTTATCGAAACATATTGGACAAATCCTAAAATACTTAATATCCAGAGACTCCATCAGGGACTCTGTAGAATTAAAAGAGAAATTAGAAAATGTAAAAATTGGGGAGAAAGATATATTAGTCTCATTTGACGCAGTTTCTTTATTTACTAATATCCCGATTCAGAATGCCATAAAAAACATTATGAAGAAATGGCACATTATAAAAAATCATACAACTGTCAGTAATTCAAAATTTTTAGAAATTCTACGTTTTTGTCTAAATGACAATAATTACTTTGTTTATAATAACAAAGTTTATAAGCAGATACTTGGCATGCCAATGGGAAATCCGTTGTCACCAACCATAGCCGATATAGTTCTTAACAATTTAACGATCGACGCAATATCAGAACTGGAAGATAAAAATATAACCATCGAATACATTGCAAAATATGTAGATGATATTTTGGCCGTAATTCACTATCACGATCGGGATGAAATCCTCAAAACACTAAACCGCCAACACACTAATCTAAAATTCACGATGGAAATAGAAAATGAGGGTACCATTACTTCTTGGATACGAAACTTATTGGCATGCGGGAAAAACCAATTTTGATTGGCATTCAAAAGACACAGCGTCCGGCAGGATAATGAATTTCAACACAACACAACCAAAATCCCAAATTATAAATACAGCCAAAAATTTAATAGAAAGAGTCTTAAGGATCAGCGACCCACAATTTCAAAAAGCAAATATTAAAAAAATTTATAATATACTCATTAGGGACATTATTACAACTCGGCTTTAGTTAAAATTAGCATTTTATCGGACGGATAAACAGTTTTTCATTATTACAACTTTAATTTAACCTAAAAGTGTATGATAACTTACTGGGAAGTTCATTCTTCCGCTAACTTTTACCGGCACACATATTCATAGGCTGCCATACGTGCTTCTTTATCAAGTAAACATCAAGACGTATCTAACAGGTGAACTCACTAGAACACATGACCTTACTCGCAAAAGTTAGTGGAGTGATGAAATTATCACAATTTTGTCACTATATGGAGCTTCCCTTCTTTACGGTACTGGACATTTTATTATAGAGCTACCTGCGCTGATAATTCCTCCAAACTTTCAACATTTTTTGAGAACTGTAGTGTAGTTTCTACAACAAATGTATACTTGTTGTAGACTTGTATGTACCTGTTATCTGTGCCTTGGTAAATACACATGTATGACGTTGCCTCTTGTACTCTGGTATAGCCATACTTTGAAAAAGATAATTTATATTTTACAGGCAAGTTGTAACAATGAAAAATTTTTGCAGGTCAGTTTACCGATCACTTCTGCTAATCATGCCAGTAACTATCTTCCACTTTACTGCCGAGTTGTAATAATGGCCCTTAGTAACAGTTTTCCGAAAAATATGATTACAACCCTAATACAAACTACAAAAAATCGATTACAACAAAGGGAAAAAAACATCAGCACTGCTAACAACAAAAATCTAATTTTCTATAGTGTAAAATACATTCCTGGACTCACAGACAACAGAAACATAAAAAGTGTGATAAGCAACAACAACATCAGTTTTGCTTACAAGCCTAACCACACAATAAACTCAATATTCAGTAACATTAAAGCGCCAAATTTCCACACCAAAATACAAAAAAAGTTAATAAAAAATATATATTTCCTTTAGCAAAAAGCTTAATTGCTTGCTGGGCTTACGTGACAAAAAGTGGACTTTTCTGTGGAAATGCCCATATGCTAAATGTACCATGCCACAAAATACAACTGTAGAACTATCAACCACATACAAATAAAAACATCTGTGATAAAAACAAACTGCTGTAAGAAAATTTAATAAAATAACCAAAATACAAAAAAGACAGTGAGCAAACTCAAAACGTATTAAAAAGAATACTACCTAAAATAATTAGGAAAAATTATAGACCGAAACAGCCTACACCAATTGCACAATTTGATGCTAGAAATTATTTTAGATATGCAACAAGGCCTTGGATATGCAATGAAAAATGAGCTGGATGAATTAAAAAAGATAAATTTTGAAAGTCAAAATATAAATGTTTTTGATAATTATGGTTGGAGTGCGCTGATGATGGCAGTTGTGAAGGAGATTATGAAGAGGTAAAATTTTTATTGACGATAGGTGTGGACAAATATGTGAAAGATAAAACTGGTAGAACTGCCAAAGACTTGACTAATACAAAAGGTCACTTAAACATAGTAGATATTTTAGAAGAAAAATACCACATGGAACTAGTAGCAGATGTGTGTGATAGTAGTGCGTGATGCTCTTATTGGCCTGTATTTTATCTACAATAAACAATTTCTAAACTATGATTTTTTTTCATTTGAGTAGAACTAAAATATGACAAACAAATCAACAGAAATGTATGGAAACTTTAAAATCCACAGAGGAAGTCGCTGACAAAGTTTTAGCCAATAAACAGGAACTTATTAATCTAGATCGCAGACGTCAACAGAATCGTGCGGCCATTAGAGCTGAAAAATAGTTCAGAAGAGCGAAAAGTATGGACAACAATTGCCAGCATGTTGGTGAAATTGGACCGTCTAAAAGCCAGAATATTAATTCTTTATCACACATTTAACTTATTCACATCTTTTACAGATCAATCACAAATAGAACGCGAAAGAAATATTTTACAATCCGATCAAAAGATTTTAGTTAATAAACATCGTGACTTGGAACATTTCTCACCATATTCGGGTTCAAATATTAAGCTTTTAAATCGTCAAGAACTTAACGCTTTAATTAATTAATTTGCCCATATTGTAAATTTGTAAAATAAATAATGTTCGACTAGCTTTTTATATCAATATTTTTGTAAGCATTTATTGAATTTATTATGTGAGATATTCTCCAAATTTTAATATAAATGAAATTTTTATTTGCTGATGTTTAAGCAATGCCTATATGCATTTCATTGGTGGTTTACTAAATCGTCAGTAGCGCAGTAGAAAAAAAAATAGATTCATATCGAATAAAAATTGTTTGTTGGGTTTTGTATAAGTTTCTAAGCCTACTACGCTTATTCTATTGCAATTTTCAAAAAAATCATTTCTAAATTCTCAAATGGGTTTTGAATGTTTGTAAATAAGAAGAGGTTTGAGACTTCAAAAATGAGTTTTAAAGTCTACTGACGATTTGGTAAAGCACCAATGAAATGCATATAGACATGGCTTAACCATCAACAAATAAATCTCATTTAGAATAAAATTAGAGAATATCTCAAATATTAAATTGAATTACTTAAAATATAGATTTTATTTTCATTTTGCCTTATAGATACTTTTATTGTCACCCAATGGGCGACTAATTGTATAAAGGTGTAGAAAAATATGATGGATTCATATCGAATAGAAATTGTTTGTTGTTTTGTATAAGTTTCTGGGGAACAAATCTAGTTTATCTCAGATGGTCCAAATGAAAAAAAAACTAGCCATCGTTATAGAAAATATTAAATAAAAAAGTTGGCGGCAACCCATATTTTCCGAGTTATAGAGACCTCTGAAGGTTTCATATGAAAGTGTGAATAAACGTTGTATTTGCAAGCATGTGCAGCCAATACTGTCAAATTTTGTTTTTAGTAATAAGGATTTTCTGCCAAGCCAGCCTTCGGCCAGGCTCAAAGATTTTTTCCTCTATGTATGTCGAATAGCGGCTTCGCTGAGTAAATATTTTCTGCCTAGTCCGCTTTTAGCCCAACTAAAAGGTTTTGGCCTCTAGGTATGTAGAATAGTGACCACTTTCGTTGGAAGTTTTAGAAATGATGGAAAATCTTTTTTTTATATATTTTCTTATTATTTTTCAATTTTCTATCACGTAGGTTATTTTTTTTTCATTTGAACCAACTTGGCTAAACTAGGTCTAAGCCGTTTCCAGGCCTACTATGCTTATTCTATTGTAATTTCCAAAATTGTCTTTTATTTTCCATGAAAAAAACACGTCCCTTTTAACACCGTAAGCTCAGCTTCAAAACAAGGCTTGCAAAACTTTTGCTTCAAATTTATCCACTTTCCTCCAATGGATAACGTGCCAAAATGTTCCCACAGCTGAAGCACCTGCTTTTCGTTCACTTAGAACGATTTTGGCAACATCTTTTGCCGCTTTATTTCTGCGCAACATTGCTTCATATTCTGATATCTGACGATCAGAATTATTTAAAAAGAAAGAGTTTTCTTCGAACTCTTCAGTATTGTCAGATGAACTATCTTCACTTTCCACAACACTTGAAAAATAATTTTTTAATGAGCTCATATTTTTAACGTTTTTCACTTTTACAAAAATCACTTTTAGAATTATGTATATATCTATTTTTTAGACTCACTTTCAAAACTCCCAAAATATGTAACTTTTATAAAAAATGCCAACTAACGCTAACGATTTTGAATATTGGTAATCAGTGTGACCGCTGGAAAACTTCAAAAAGTAGGAATAAAAGGGGATTTTTGAAGAAAATAGGCACATGTATATTTTTATATATGAACACATTGATATTTAAATCTCGTCCCCGAAACTAACATAAAGTTAAGCTATGTAAATTTATTTAAATTAATAAAATATATTTGGATATTTCTAAGTATCAAAGCATTAAGTAACTAGTTATCTGGGTTACTTCAATTCTTCAGCAAAAAAGGTATTAACTTCGGCGAAGCCGATAAAATCGGCTTGCAAATAAGCCGCCGACGAGCCGATGTATCCGGCGGCGGCTTGACATGTACAAATTCTTCGGCGGCGCGGCTTGCCGCCAGCCGCGCCGACACGGCTTGCTTCTCTGGCGCCAATACAAAAACAACAGCAAAGCAATGTTGTTTACGAAATAGCATGCGAGGGTAACGATAAACAAAAATGCCACCGAATATATATAAAAATGCCACCGAATATATATAGGAACAACAAAGAGAAATTTAGCAACAAGAATGTCTGATCACAAAATGGGTATTAACAAAAGAAAAGAGACATCAGCACTTGCACAACACATACAGGACACACAGCTGATTTTGAAAAAGTAAAACACTAGATAAAGAAAAATTGATGAGAAAGATATACCAAAGAAAGTTTACACATCCAAAAGAAAATAAATAAAACTATGAATCTCAAAAAAGATACAGACAATATCAACGCCAGCTACAGAGTTGCGATTAAATAAACAGTGTTATATAGTTTAATGTGTTTTAAACGTTTTTGGTTTTATTTTATTTTAAATATAATTTAACATTAAATTTTGTAAGTTAAAACATTTCTTAATTTTAAATATGTACATAGAAACTAAACAATTATTTTATATTATTTTTATATATTGAAATTAAAAAACAGACATACCCTGAAGAAGTCGACAAATAATCGACGAAACGTCGGGAAAATTTGTAATTATATTGTTTAATTACTTGGAAACATAGGCCTTATTAGCTTAAAAAGTTTAGAAAATCAATAGATTTTTTTTTCATTTTTACGAATTTTTTTTGTGTATTTTTAATTTTACTGATTTCTTAGTTTTAGCGTTTTTTTCGTTTTGGCGGTACTTTCGTTTAAATGCGTTTTCCGTTTTGTAGGGGTTTTTTTAATTTGGCGATCTTTTGTGGTTTTTTTTTTTTTGTTTAACCGTCTCTTCCCTTTGGCAATTTTTTTTTTGGTTTGGCGAGTTTTTACTTATGGTAGTTTTTTCGTTTTTATTTGGTGTTTTTTTTTTATTTCAGCGCTTTTTTTCATTCTGGCGATTTTTTTAATATTGTCTATTTCTTAGGTTTTGCGTTTTTTTCGTTGAGGTGCTTTTTGTTTTAGTGATATTTGTAATTTTTGACGATTTTTTTAACTTTTGCGATATTTCGTTGTGGAGATTTTTCTTTGATTTTTTTAGTTTGGCAGTTTTTTATTTTGGTGTTTTTTTTTGTGTTAGCGCTTTTTTCATTCTGGCGATTTTTTAATACTGTCTACTTTTTAGTTTTGGTGTTTTTTTCGTCTAGGTGCTTTTTTGTTTTGTCGATATTTGTAATTTCTGGCGATTTGTTTAGTTTTCGCGTTTTTTGCTTTTTTTTTTTGTTGTAAAAATTTATTTTGCAGTTTACTTTTCGGTTTGTTAGTTTCATAGTTTCGTCTAAGTGCGTTTTTGTTTTGACGATATTTTTAATTTCTGGCGATTTTTTTTAGTTTTCGAGTTTTTTTTTTGATCTTACAATTTATTTTGGCGGTTTGCTTTTCGGTTTGTTAGAGTCATATTTTCATTACTGGAAATATCATTTAATTATTAATTTTCTTTGTTTCAATTGCAGCTTAATTTCAAAATCACATTACCTAATAGAATACTATTATATTTTTTGTTTATTTATTGCTTAGCATTCGCTACTGTTGCCTTTAAAATACTGCACTAACTGTGAAAATTTAAAGAGTTTGCCTGTTAAGGTTTCCAAGCTACAGCTCATTAACAAAATTACATCGTCAATTACCTGATAGAATACGTTTTAAATTTTATATTGTTTAAGTTTAGGTACTTATTGGTGTACTCTGTATAATAATACACTAACTCTGAATATGTCAAGTGTCTATATAAATATTACATTAGGATTTAATTTTTAACTTTCATGAAATTTTGGTAGTTTTTGTTGTAGCGGCCAAAGTTACATATGTATATCGTGTGAAAATTGCAGGGTGTACCTTTTACCGTTCTCCCTACAGAAGCCCGTGCCAGAAAAACAGACGTACATCGTAGCGCAAGCAATAGGGTTCTTTTTCACTATTGGTGTACGGAACACTAAAAGGAGCAGTCATATATAAAAGCAAAATGACTTCCAATGAGTAAAATCACATTATTGAACCCTCTTCTCTTTTGTTCGTATGCCATTTCTAAAATTCTACCACATTAAAGCATAGAAACAAATGACTTATTGTTATTACTCTCTTTGCAAAACCACTTGGAAAACACACATATTTTTTTTTTGTTTTTGTTGCTGTTTATGACTTTTATTCAACTTACATGCATCAGTAATACGTGTGTATGTATTAGTAGCAACTTTAAATCCTTATAGCTCCCAAAATACTGAACCGATTTTAGCAAAGTATGAATTTTACAAACCTGTGAATAAATATGTTTAAAATGGTATCAGTTTTATCAAATCGCTTATATAATATGAGCTTAAACTCCTTCAGAAATAATCGGTTTGCCTATTAATTATATAGATGATAGATTTTATTATTCTCAAAAATGTATTGCTTTTTGTGGGCTTTTACAAATATTTTTTTACAGATATTTTCCGAAAGAATTATTTTATTGTTATTATGTCAGAATATTAAAATAAACCACGAAATGTGTTTGTTGACGTTTTTAGGAGCGACGGAGACATTCTCTCGTTCCTCGTTCATTTACTGTTCAAAAAAAAACCGGAACGATGAACGAAAGGAACGACCTAGTTCCTTTAGTCTTTCGGATCGGTCGGAAAAAATCTTTACTCAGCAAAGCCACTATTCGACATACTCAGACGAGGAAATCCTTAAGACCGGTTGAAGGCGGACTAGGAAAAAAATTTTAGTCTGCGAAACCAGTACACCGGATATTATATTCTTTTCGAAATGGAAATAATGCCAATGTACATTTTTCCTTTTTTATGTGAAAAAATGTCCACCATGTTATTCCACTGACACTTGAATACTCTCCAAATAATATTACTGCTGCATATAAATTCATTACGTTATTTCATATTTTCTAATTTTTTAATACAATTTAACATTACTGTATGCCTCAAATTCAATATAGCCCGCTCAAATAAGATAAAAAATTGCTAAAGCTAAGATCCTACTATCGGCGCAGTGTACCTGTAAGAACCCCGTATGATCTTTTATATCAACTAAGACTGAGGCAATACTTACGTTTTCAAAACAAACTTATAAGCTGGTTTTGAGGACTACATTCGCCTCTCTCATTCTTATCTATAATAACTGATATAATACTTTATAATAACATGTAATGCCCAAAGACCATAAATTAAGCTTAAAAATTCAGAAACGTGCGTTTTTAAAATGCCCGTGTGACCACAGCCACAGCAACAAAAACATATGGCCGTAATTCGGTACTTTGCTACTATAGCGGGATCTTCGCTTAAGTCTTTGAACTTGAGATAAGAAACTGAAATTTTTTATAAACTGGTATGTGATGGAAATTGATCGATTTAGAATCGCGTGACTTTACATATCTAATAATAGCCAAATAGGTGTTCTGTATATCACACGATACAGTCAAACCGAATTGAAGTTCGAATAAAATGGTCTGAGCCTCGAAATGTTTTTAAAAATTGGCGTGATTTGAAATCGATTTCCATCACATATCAGATAATTTTATTTTGGCCTTGTATAATACAAAGTCTCACGTAATCTCGTGTATGGATTACAAAATATCAGAAGTCAATGGCCGCATAAATCGGAGCTTTTTTATAAAAGCTATAGCGAATACAATTTTTTCAAAATTTTTTATACAGTTATATTTTGTAGGATCAACCGTTTTTGAGATAAATGGCAGAGCAGAAAGGGCTACACAGCATTTGCATACACCTAGGACCACACCCAACCCTCCGGATAAAAATTAAAAATATATATATATGTACATATACAGGGTGTTTTTTTTAGAGGTATAGAACTTCGAATTGAAATAAAACACAAGAAAATCGTTTTAATGTCCATCAATTTGGCTTTATTGGAAGAATAATTTTATGCCATTAATGTTTAAATATGATTTCGGGCATGTGGCCGCCGCGGCTGGCTCGAATAAAGCCAATTCTACAGGTCCAATTTTCAACCACTTTTTCGAGCATATGGGGCCGTATGTTGGCAATAACGCCACGAATGTTGGCTTCCAAGTCCCCTAACGTTTCTGGTTTGTTGGCGTAGACGAGCGACTTCACATATCGCCAAAGAAAATAATCCAATGGTGTCAAATCACACGATCTTGGTGGCCAATTGACAGGTCCATTCCGCGAAATTATGCGGTCATCGAATGTTTCCTTCAATAAATCGATTGTAACGTGCGCTGTGTGGCATGTAGCGCCGTCTTGTTGGAACCACAACTCATCCACATTCATGCCATCCAATTCGGGAACAAAATAGTCGGTTATCATGGCTCTATACCGATCTCCATTAACGGTAACTGACTCTCCAGCACTATTTCGGAAGAAGTATGGCCCAATGACTCCACCAGCCCATAGAGCACACCAAACAGTCAGTTTTTGTGGATGTAATGGCGTCTCAAGGGTCTCATGTGGATTCTCTTCACTCCAAATGCGGCAATTTTGCTTGTTGACGTAGCCATTCAACCAAAAATGAGCCTCATCACTGAACAAAATTTTGCGATTTCGCTTGCGGTAAACTTCGCGAACTGAACCATTATTTTCGAAATAAATTTGCACGATTTGCAAGCGTTGTTCTTTTGTCAACCTGTTCATGATGAAATGGCAAACCAAACTAAATATTAATCACTTGACAGCTGACAAAATGGCCGCCAGTTAAAAAAGTGATGCCAACTTAAAGTTCTATACCTCAATAAAAAACACCCAATATATGAGTTCATAATTCCTAGTAATACTAACATATATGTAATTTTTTATCTAACGCTTTGTTTCGGTGTTCAAAACTGTTTAAATTGATCATATATATATATATATGTACATATATATGAGTTCATAATTCCTAGTAATACTAACATATATGTAATTTTTTATCTAACGCTTTGTTTCGGTGTTCAAAACTGTTTAAATTGATCATAGCTATCGTAAAATGAAACCTGTGTTCATTACAGCAAAGTGGATACGTTTAGTCGTAATTATGTATGACCACATACAAACATAATTTGAGCCGAATCAAATGTATGGTATATTTGCTCTTTTCAACAAAAATTCTAAAAAAACACAAATTTTGTTACTCTTCGGGTTGAAAAAGTAGTCTAAAAAATTTATTTGATACTGAAATGAAATGTATGTATGTATGTATGTATGTATGTATGTATGTATGTATGTATGTATGTATGTATGTATGTATGTATGTATGTATGTATGTATGTATGTATGTATGTATGTATGTATGTATGTATGTATGTATGTATGTATGTATGTATGTATGTATGTATGTATGTATGTATGTATGTATGTATGTATGTATGTATGTATGTATGTATGTATGTATGTATGTATGTATGTATGTATGTATGTATGTATGTATGTATGTATGTATGTATGTATGTATGTATGTATGTATGTATGTATGTATGTATGTATGTATGTATGTATGTATGTATGTATGTATGTATGTATGTATGTATGTATGTATGTATGTATGTATGTATGTATGTATGTATGTATGTATGTATGTATGTATGTATGTATGTATGTATGTATGTATGTATGTATGTATGTATGTATGTATGTATGTATGTATGTATGTATGTATGTATGTATGTATGTATGTATGTATGTATGTATGTATGTATGTATGTATGTATGTATGTATGTATGTATGTATGTATGTATGTATGTATGTATGTATGTATGTATGTATGTATGTATGTATGTATGTATGTATGTATGTATGTATGTATGTATGTATGTATGTATGTATGTATGTATGTATGTATGTATGTATGTATGTATGTATGTATGTATGTATGTATGTATGTATGTATGTATGTATGTATGTATGTATGTATGTATGTATGTATGTATGTATGTATGTATGTATGTATGTATGTATGTATGTATGTATGTATGTATGTATGTATGTATGTATGTATGTATGTATGTATGTATGTATGTATGTATGTATGTATGTATGTATGTATGTATGTATGTATGTATGTATGTATGTATGTATGTATGTATGTATGTATGTATGTATGTATGTATGTATGTATGTATGTATGTATGTATGTATGTATGTATGTATGTATGTATGTATGTATGTATGTATGTATGTATGTATGTATGTATGTATGTATGTATGTATGTATGTATGTATGTATGTATGTATGTATGTATGTGTTTGCGCGCGAATGGTCACCTTATACCCTTTAATGGTTATGGGGTATAAGGTCACCTCAACGTCTTACACAAAGAAAAAGAACCGCTGTTTCTTTTTTTTAACTTGAAAGAAAACAGCAAAGAGACAAATTGGTGGGTCGATAGAAGTTTAGTTTATTAGTGCAGTGACCAGTGAAGTAGTAGTGACAAACCGGGACAATTCAATCATTGTAAAATAAAAGTTATCTTATTAAACTACATACTTGAGACCATAAAAAACCTCATTATACATAAGATAATCATCTAAAAGAAAAGTTATTTTTGAAGAAAAAATAAATAAAAGAATTCTAAATACCTACAAATAAAAATACAAGTGTTTGGTGTTAAAGTAAAGTGTTTGCTATTAGTGGAAAATTGAGTGGCCTTTTACATAAAGAAAGAAAGCAGAAAAGGCAAAGTAATAGCCACTAATACCGTATAACCAATAGTTGCGTTACCTAGTGTCATAGGGGGAAAGCTGCTGCGAATCTCACGAGACCCTCCAGCAGCTGGGCGACACCATCAGGTACCGCAATATCACCTACAGTCCACAAACATCAATTAGGTTCGTTTTCGTTGCCCTCAAAAGCTTCGAATCCAATTGTTCGTGCAGAGTTTATGGAAAACGCATAAACAGACATCTACCCCACTTACCTCCCAAACATCTGGTCCTTCGAGCCGGATCACAGGCCATATCTGGAACTGTGACCGCAACCCCGGAACCACCCCAGACGAAGGTAAAAAATTGCAAGTAAGTACCTACAAAACAAAAACCGCTCTTTTATTCGTACATACCCCCGAATTACTTACCTGTGCCAATACCAAATTATGAACATTCGTACTTATGGATGTACATAAATTCATCCTGTAAAGAAAAAGAAAAATTGAACGAATTATATGAACAACGTTCATAAATTCCGTTCATACATACATATATTACCATTAGACAAAAAAAAAACTGAAGTTTAACTACAATTTTGGTGGTCAACTGTACCAAAAATAAAATCTAAAATCATATTTATATTTATATAAATACATACATACATACATACGTACAAAAAAAGCTTATAGCGGGAATGTGCATTCCTCACATAACTTGTTGCTGAACCAGTTTTATGCCGCTTTACATATACAGTGGACGTCCAATAGTACGTACTTCCGTTTCCACGAATTTCCAATAGTGCGAAAGGTACAAAAGGCTAATTTTTTGCATTGGCTGTTCTATAGTACGAATAAAAAGAGTTTTTTGCTATTCGATAATACGAATAAATGTATTTTTTGAAAGAACATGTACGTTTTTATATATATAAATGAAATTTTAGTTTTGCTTTGAAGTTCTTTACTTGTTTTTTTTTCTGAGTTAAAGTAAACAATTCAAAAAGAAGCTAATTTTTTATATAAAAGGAAGAAAATCTGTAGTCCAATAATACGAATTTTCCAACATTACGAAAAGGCCTGACATTATATAATTCGTACTATTGGACGTCCACTGTATGTACATATCATAAATTCCTCGAAAATACATTGCTAAAACAACTACATGAGTACATAACCAAGGCAAATCTACACACATACATATGTACGTATACGTCGCTCAGCGGCAGAGATCATTGGCAAAGTCAAGTGTTTTTTCTTAACTTGACCGTTGGCATTCCTCTGCATCCCGAGGTACATAACAAAGGTATTTCTCATCTCTTCTCTCCAGCTTACGAGTACAAGAAAATTGTTGTGCAAAATTTACAGACAAATTTTGCATAGAAAATAAGGGTAGGTTTCATACAAATGCCACTCTCAGCTTTGCATGCTGTATGATTGTATTTGTCTGGTACAAACATAAAAAAAAAACACTATTCTAAATATCAACAACACCGAGTCTACGTATGTATGTCGGGTTATATGTCTATATATATTGTAGATTATGTATTTTAATTTTTGCACAAGCAGTGAAACAATAACAGATCACATTGCCCATATAATTACGAGGGTCACTTTTGAATTTTCTGGGCAAAAGTGATCAGCTATATTATGGTAACATACATGGTAGAATAATACAGGTAGTGGTGAAGCGTTAACGAACTTTTTTTTTTTTTTGGGTTCGACGCTGTCAAAAGTTGTTTATGTTATACCAACACACACCCACACCAGAGACTTGCGCCGAGGGGTTTTGATCGGCGGCGGCTGGCTGGGAAAAAATAGTCGGCGGTGGCTCAAATTCGGCTGGAAATGCACATGGACATTTAATAAAAGTGAAAATTTTCATTTTGTTGTTAAATTAGTTTTTCTTTTTCATACCAATTCTTCACCAAACAAAATGCATAGAAATTAAGCATTGCTTTGCCTCTCAAAAATTTTTAAATTGTTATGAAAAATAAAGCAAGGGCTTGATTGTCAAACTTTTTTAAGGCTTGTCCAGATTCAACCTAAAAAGCTATTTGTCAAGCTAAAAATTAATTTCTCTGTTCGCAATTTTATGCATGAACATCAATTATATATTTTACCGTTGGAATCTAATTCATAAATCATGCTAGAATTATTCGGATATATAATACATTATAATTTATGTATATTGAAACAAACGTCTATACCTGATTTATTTGTATCATGATAAATGGCAAATTCTATATTTGAAAAACAGATAAGATAAAGCAGGTTATTTTTCAATATAAAGTTTGACATTTGTCATGATAAAAATTTATCACGTATAGACATAGGCTAAAGCAAGGCGAATTGATACCAGGTGGCCTTATTATTGTAAATGAACTTTACCAAAATGTCAAACTCTATGTAAAAAAACTAAATAAAAACTTTTTATGTATGCATTTCACATGACAGATAGGTGAAGTCCAGTTGTTGTCGTACTAATAAGGCCACTTGCTATTAATACGCTTTGGGTTACAATGAAAGTCTTTCTCTAATAAATTTTTAAATGTAATTTTCATTTTTGCAAAAAGCTGTTTGCTGGGAACTATCAATGGAAATTCGTCGAGTCTATAGAAAATAATAAATTATATACAGATTAAGAGCTTCTTCTCAAAGATATTTCTAATTACTAAATATGGTCTAATTTAAAAACTGGACGAAGAGGAAATCTTCATAAATTAACTTCGTTTGTATTTTCGATTCCTATTAATAATGCGTTTGTAAAGAAAGAAAAATAATGTAATTTCCCGAATTAATGATAAGAATTAATTTTAATGGAAATTTAATGTTTTCAATATTTTTTTGCAAACAAATTAAAGTAAAGAAATACCAAATATATGTGGGAAAAAATAAAAATTCTTATGAAATAAAAAACAGGACCCATTAGGAAGTAAGTAATATAATCCAAATAAAGAAAAAAATTTTCAACTCGAATCGTATATGGCAGAGCCCTGAAGGAACACATAAGAAATACAAACGAATTGATAATTTTCTCCTTTTTTAAGTCGGATAATGAATATTTATTCTTTTGAATAGTTTTTGGCAGTTCGTCTTAGTAAATCAAGCTTTTTTTCTCTAAATGTCAAGCTTTTTCAGAGTCGCAGAGTAATGCATACAAAAATATTTTTCGTTATCTTACTCTACGTCTCCACCTAACCATAGACTACTAACTAGACCCGTCACTATACAACAACATTACGAAGATTGTATGAGAGGGAACGCAATTCTTATTTTATAATGTGGTTTCTAATTTGACTATGTCCTTCATATTATCTTAGTAAGAGCACTTTGTATGTAAAAATGCACAACACATGACAACAGCCTGTTTTAGCTGTCAAAAGTGAGCATTCTGTTCCTAACTTGATATGCTGTTGTAACTTGGAGTTATTACTGCGCTGTTAAAACAATTGCACTAACAACTATGTTATACCCTGAAAAAAGCATTAACTTGAGCGGTCTACACTTAACATTAACTTGAAGTTAATGTTAAGTTGGGTGTAGACTGCAAATTACTAAAATATTGCTTGAACAAAAATTATGAAAAAAAACATAAAAAAGTAGAAGTGGAAATTAAAAAAAGCAATCGGCGGATTATTTTAAGCCGTTTTTGAGCCGAAAAACGATCGTCGGTGGCGGCTTCCATTAAGCCGATTTTAGCCGCAAGATAAATCAGCGGCGGCTGTGGAAATTAGTCGGCGGCTCGGCTTAGCCGCGGCTCAGCCGTCTCGGCGCAAGTCTCTGGTAAACACACACATGTGAACATATAAATTTTTTTTCAAATTTTCTTTTGTGCTTTTTGACAACCTCGAACATAAACAACAATAAAAAGCCGTGTTGTTTTTGCTGTTGTTGGGTTGTTGTAGCTTCGCTACTACCTGTAGTATAATTCTACCATGGTAACATACATATGGTAATAATATTAATATTGTAATACCCCGTATGGATTTTCAATTGTTGCATCTACGAGGCACAATTGAAAATTTTCTTAAAATTTTAGCACCAATACAATATCTATAAAACCGCCGCAATATTTTCGGTACATTTAAATACACAGTTTTTTGAGTTCCTATTGTTGTTTCTACGAGGCACAACTGGAAAGTTGCTCAAATATTAACAAGAAAAGTTTTCCTTTTAATCGGATAGAACATTGTTGCTGCAATCATTCCTGTCTGAATACATATAAATTTATTTGTTGCTTCTCCGAGGCAAAATTCAAAATTTAGTAAAAAATTTTTCATATACTACTTCTCTTCGAGAATAGTTTTATTTTGCCCTTTTTTTCAAAAAGGACTTTATCACTGTCGCTTCTCCGAGGCACAATTCAAAATTTATTAAAAAATTTTTTTTTCATATACTACTTCTCTTCGAGAATAGTTTTATTTTGCCTTTTTTACAAAAGGATTTTTGTACTGTCGCTTCTCCGAGGCACAATTCAAAATTGATTAAAAAATAAAATTTCATATACTACTTCTCTTCGAGAGTAGTTTTATCTTGTTTTTTTTTACAGAAGGATCTTCTTCATTGTTGCTTCTACGAGGCACAACTCAAAATTTATTAAAAATTTTTCATATACTACTTCTCTTCGAGAATAGTTTCATTTTGCCCCTTTTTTTTCAAAAAGGACTTTATCACTGTCGCTTCTCCGAGGCACAATTCAAAATTTATTAAAAAATTTTTTCATATACTACTTCTCTTCGAGAATAGTTTTACTTTGCGCTTTTTTCAAAGGAATCGTATCATTGTGCTTCTCCGAGGCACAATTCAAAATTTATTGCATTTATAACTTCTCTTTGATACTAGTTTTTATTTTACCCTTTTTTTTTGTTTTACGAAAGGATTTTATCAGTGTTACTTCTTCGAGGCACAAACTACGATATTGAAATTTCTTCTTTCTGACTTCTCTTCAAGAATAGTTCGCAATTTATAGCAGTTTTCCTCTGAAATATATTCTGTCTGTCTTTAACACACTTCATCATGAAGTTAGTAACCACCTTAATCCGCGCTGCCGACCGCATAGCCGAATTCCAAGTCTATCTGGCCCAGCGGGACATGAATGAAGACACTGTTCACGCCTTAGAGGTCCACAAGGACGAAATCACTCGTCTATGGTCCGTCTTCCGATCATGCTATGATGAGGCCCTCGACAGATTCGATGATATTAAAAAGGACATAGACATGGAGACTCTAAAAGCCCGTTTCTTCTCTTCTTTCGAGGTCCATGTTGATGTATTATCCCGGATCAATGAAACGCTAGAAAAACTTCGTCACCGGCCTAGTCCGGAGCCACTGCCTTCAGATATCCCGTCCCATTTGACCCCTCATATATCACTACCACCTTGCGATACCGAAATTTTTCACGGTGACTACAAGTCATGGCCTACCTTCCGTGATATGTTCACGGCCCTATACGGGAAAAACACGAGACTCGCCAGTAGAAAAGATGTGCCATTTGTTGAAAAAGACGCAGGGTGAGGCTAGGGATATTATCAAAACCTGTCCCATCACAAATGACGGTTTTGACATGGCTTGGAAGAACCTTGTAAGTCGGTATGAGAACAAAAGAGTCCTAATTAACGCGCAATTAAAACAACTTTTTAATATAAGCCCCATTCCTAAAGAAACTGGCCCGAATATTCGTCGACTCCAACGAGTAATAAATGATTGCGTTACTAATCTAACGCTTCTGCAGGTAGACACGAAAAATTGGGACACAATTTTTGTCTATGTGTGCTCTACGTGTCTGCCAGATGCCACGCTACACTTATGGGAACATTCTCTGCCCCATAATACTGACTTGCCAACTTGGAAGGAAATGGATGCCTTTCTAACATCCCGTTTTCAGACGCTCGAATCTGTTGCGGATATTCGCTCCACTTTTACGCCTGCCCATAAAAATCATTCTGGTACTCATAAACAAGCGTCCCTTCGAAAACCCGGCACTACCGAACAACACCAGCTTAACAGCTACAATACTAATATTTCAGACGAAAAAACAGGAAATTGTCCTCTTTGTTCTCAGAGACATCCCATCCGAATTTGCCCATCATTTCTCAAGATGCCATTAAATGAACGTACCGAGATCGTGAGAAGTCGAAAACTCTGTATGAATTGTCTGGGAACTTCCCACGATTACCGAAGATGCAAAAGTCGTTTCGTGTGCAATATTTGCAAGAAAAAACACCATTCCTTATTACACCGCTTCGAAGTCAACACACCGACAACGCCGCGAAACATGATAGGCACCAATCCCCCTTCTAGCACCTATTTTTCTAATAATTCTCAGAGTCAGAATCGTTTAAACTCCCCTGCTCAAAATATAGATGCCACCCCTTCCACATCAAGGAAGGCCGCAGACCGCCAGTTACAATCCTATTCCGCCCACATACCATCGGAGTCACGCTCCGTCGTGCTGGGTACCGCGCTGGTAGATGTCCATATCAACGATGTTACATGTACTGTCCGTGCTCTGATAGATTCAGCATCGGAAGCTACCTTCGTGTCTCAAAGACTTCAAAGAAAACTAAATTTACCTATACGTTCCTCTCAAGCCGAAGTTCGAGGTTTGAACGGCGCCCTCACGGCGACCTCAAATCATATGTGCCATGTAAGAATTGGTTCCCCCCTGGATTTACAGTTCGTTATGTATGCTGACGCATTCGTTGTCAACAAACTAACTAGTTCGTTGCCATACTACCCCAAATCTGTCCTAAGTCAACACAACCTGTCTCATCTTCAAATGGCCGCTACTTATAGACAAAAATGTCCCGAAATAGACCTCCTGCTAGGAGGCGATGTATACCCAAAAATAATTCAGGACGGCCTACAATGGAACGAAAGTCAATCGCTAGTAGCCCAAAAAACAGTATTTGGATGGATAATCACGGGCCGAGTCCAATCTGATTCAAACAAATCACCAGTTCTCTCTTTTTATAACGAGCTCGGCCTCGCCGACCAACTACGTCGCTTTTGGGAGTTGGAAGATATCCCAAAAGCTCCCAAACCATCCCCAGAGGATGCTTACTGTGAACAACTATATCAGGCCACCACGTTCAAGAACGACGACGGTCGTTTTGTGGTGTCACTCCCCTTTAGACAAGAATTCCCCGAAAGCCTGAACATAGGACAGTCCCGTCACATAGCCTTGTCTCAATTTCTCCGAAATGAGTCGAAACTGACAAAAAACCCCGAACTCAAGTCAGAATATGATCGTGTGATAACCGAATATTCTACTTTGAGTCACATGACCAAAGTAAACCCCGAATACAATGCCTCCGGCACGTACTATTTACCCCATCATGCTGTGATAAAACCAGACAGCACCACTACGCGTAGTGTTTAATGCCTCGAGCCCCTCCTCCAACGGAGTTAGTCTTAACGATCTCTTGTATCCCGGCCCCGTTTTGCAAGCTGATCTGACCATCCTCGTTTTGCGTTGGCGACTCTTCCGCTATGTTTTTAATGCTGACATTGAAAAAATGTATCGGCAAATTCGCATCCATCCCTCTCATGCCAAATTTCAACGAATTATCTTTCGAGAATCCCCTCAAGATCAACCGCTCGATTATGAACTAAACACAGTTAGTTTTGGTGTTAACTGTGCACCTTATTTAGCGATCAGGACATTGCTCGAAATCGCGAAAGACTGTGAAGCCAACTTTCCCCACATTGCGGATATTCTAAAAAACTATATGTACGTCGATGACGTATTGGAAGTATCTCTTCGCATCTTCTGGTTGCCAAAACTAAAGTTGCTCCTGTAAAATTTGTTTCTTTACCACGTAAAGAATTGTGTGGAGCTGAACTATTAGCCAATATGATTGAATCTATTCAAAGTGAACTTAATCTGAGAAATCCCAAACTCTTCTTGTGGACAGATTCCACCATAGTTTTGGCATGGTTGAGAAAACCTCCTCACAAATGGAAAACATTTGTGGAAAATCGAGTTTCGTCCATCATCGAAAAGGTAGGAAATGAGTCATGGTCCCACGTCGAATCCAAAAGTAATCCAGCAGATTTGGCATCTCGTGGTCTGACTGTCGCACAACTCTTAGCAAACGATTTGTGGTGGCATGGACCACCATGGTTACAACGCCCGCACTCTGATTGGCCTTCTCGAACGGTCGAGTTCTCAACCGACGAAGAATCCAAGGCCATACAGGTGCACGTAACAACAGTGGAAACCGACATTCTGCAAGATTTCTCCGACCTAGCTCGTGCATTAAGAGTTATGTGCTACGTACTGCGTTTTTATTCGCGACTAAAATACAGACAGACTTGTGAAAATCAGGGGATACAGGAACTCTCGGCAGCAGAAATTAATACTGCCAAACGCCGTCTGATAATCGCCAGTCAAAAATTTCACTTTTCCAACGAATATAACCAGCTCGCAAACGGCCTGCCCCTATCACGAAAAAGTTCCCTGTTGACATTTAACCCATATGTAGATTCTGACGGAATAATGAGAATCAATGGCCGACTAGCAAATTCCCCTACGCTAACATATGATGAACGATTTCCCATTTTATTGCCATACCACGCCTGTTTCACAAAACTATTATTGGACTACCTCCATAAATATTCACTGCATGGTCAGAACTCGCTTCTCTATCGACTCATGCGATCACATCACTATGTGCCCAGACTCAAAATACTTATAAAAACTACCATAGCCAAATGCATGACCTGCGTTAAACATAAACGCCACACAGGCCAACAAATTATGGCTCCACTACCACCCGAACGAGTTAGTCTTTCACGACCCTTTTACACCACAGGAGTGGACTTTGCTGGTCCTTTCGACCTAAAATCGTACGCCGGCCGTGGCTGTAAAATCACCAAAGGATATGTCCTCGTTTTTATATGTTTCGCCACCAAGGCAATCCATTTAGAGGGCACCAGTGAAATTTCAACGCAAGCATTCCTAGCGGCTTTCGCACGTTTTTTCTCCCGCAGAGGTACCCCCCACGACATGTATTCTGATAATGGCACAGCCTTCGTAGGCGCCTCAAACATCCTCCACGAGGATAAGTCCAATTTTTTAACCTTGGTGCACAAAGGCCTCTTAGCGCAGAACAGTCTTGCTCCTGTCGAATGGCATTTCATACCTCCAGGTGCTCTTCATATGGGCGGACTCTGGGAGGCAGGAGTGAAGAGTTTTAAGTCACACTTCAAAAAACTCTGCAACAGCCAAAGCTTCACATTCGAAGAGTTCAGCACCATGCTGACACGTATTGAAGCATGTCTGAATTCCAGACCCCTCACCGCCATGAATCACGATCCCAACGACCTATGTGCGCTAACTCCAGGCCACTTTCTTATCGGAGCGCCGCTCATATCTCCCCCTGAACCAGACTTGACCACTTACTCATTGAGTTATGTCAATCGCTGGCAAAAATTAAAAATCCTCCATTATCAACTGGCACGGAGATGGAAGGAAGAATATGTAACTGAACTCCATAAACGCACCAGATGGAAATATCCGAACAGAAACTATGCGGTCGGTGACCTCGTGATCATCCGACAAGACAATCTACCTCCCACGCAATGGCGATTAGGACGTATCGAAAAGGTCTTTCTCGGCTCTGACAATCGCGTACGAGTTGCAGAAATCCGGACTGCTAACGGCACGGTGACAAGACCTATCACTAAACTCGCCCTACTCCCCCAACAACAATAATACTTACCAAATCGTTTTCTTTATCCCTTACAGTCATCATGTCCAACCGCAAACACCGTCGCTCTTCCACGATCGAAGTACAGCCGTCTAAGCAGCAAACAAAAAAGAAGAAAACAAACTACCATGATTGCCGTCTATGTCGACAAAACCATCCGCTCAGGAAATGTATCCGATTCAACAAGATGAACGTATCCGATAGGTTACGTATAGTTAGCCGATATCACTACTGCGAGAACTGTTTGGCTCACTCGCATCCCGTGTCGAGATGCACTAACACCGCCCGTTGTAAGCACTGTGGCACAAAGCACCATACTTTGCTCCACCGTCATGAACGTCTCCGGAAATCTAATTGCACTGGCAGTCAATCCTGCCGTAAGGGGTACGCTACTGTTATACCAACCATCGTCATTTCCGTCAAGCTTGATGGTGAATGGGGTAAAGTACGAGGGTTACTGAATCCCTGTGTGGAAGTCAGTTCCATTGCCGAGTATCTGGTCGACCGATATAAAATCCCCACTGAAACCTATGATGACCAAAAATGGTGTTCGTTATCCTTTAAGTCCCGCTTTGAAGATGGACCAACGTTTTCCCTGACAGCTAAAGTCAGCAAGAGTCTGCCGACTTTGCAATCGAGAAGAAACCTTGATGATAGAGTAGCTGAACACTATCAG